>JANHFL010001761.1:258244-269769 GCA_032468155.1 Oxyrhabdium leporinum | reverse complement strand
GCAGAGCCATATAATTGCCCTCTACCCATCTCAGCACATGGCACTTGGGAAGATTACATCACCCAGCAAGATTCAACCAAGCTAGCCCTGCAAGGCCCCAAGGGAGTCTGACAACCAATCAGGATACTCTTCCTGTGCCCCAGGAAGCTCAAAGCCAGAAGGGGTATAAAAGTAAGGGATTCTCAACATTTCTTCCCTTTTCTGTTCAGGACCTCAAACCATGTGGTCCTGTCCACAATTAAAACCATCCTTCCAAGCAGTATCCATGTTTCCAGTGTCTTTCTTCCCACTTGGAACTGAACCCAGAAGGATATTTCTTCTAACAGTTCCATATGTTGGGAAAAATAGCTTTTTTTTTTCCATTGAAGATGTAACATCTCTCTTGCTCCAATTGCAATATGCTTCATTTCTGTCTTTCCAGCCCTGAAGCACAGGCAGCATACAAGACAAAAAAACATTTTTACTATCAGATTCTTTGATCTCAAGTTTTTAATTCAGTCATATCACACTGTTGGGTAGGACAGATACTTTTTTCACTTTAACAATCCATTATTCAAATGTGGATAGTGTCAAAAACTAGGACAATTTAAACCAAAAGGAGAACACAACCTTGCTCAGTTTCTTCATTTTCGAAAGCTTTGTTTTAGAGAAAACTATTTTAATGTTGTTTGAAGATATTGCTATAAGGGTAGCTGTCCAGAAAGATTATGGTTGGCTGGATAGAATTAAGCCATCATATAATAGACAGGATAATTTATTTATTTTATTTTTTAAAAAAAGCTTTTTAAAGTTCTTTCAAGAGAAACAAAAATCAGAGTCATATTTAGAATTTATCCAGTCATTTGGGGAAAAGGGCATTGAGAAGACTTTTTAAAACAATTGTTATCAGCATTTTTCTCAAAATAGAAAGTACTATATCATTAAAACAGTTTTAACGTTTCAATTTGAAATGCTATGGCAGAAAGCCGAGTAATAGGCCTGCTAGTCAGAAATTGCTCAAGAGAGCCATAAGGAAGAATGAATGTTGTGGGGAATGGAAATTAACAAAGCAGCAGGAAGCTTCTTTCTACAAATTTCTCCACAGGCAATGCTTACCTGGAGAGAGAGCTACACGGATTCAAGTGATGGACTAAACTGAAGGATATTTCGCAATATAATCTAGGTTCTTTCCCTGACATTAGCAGAACAGGCCAAATCTTTATCTACCAGCTAACCCAGGGTGATATTGTTCCCAGAACACACTTTCTTGGTCAATGGGAGGTAGTGTATTGTAAGAATGCTAAAACAATATCCGTTTATCCAGTCAACTATGCCCAAGGAAATTAGATTTACTCCTAAATAGGCTCAGTTTCACATGGGTTTATTTCAACTCCATTTAGGCATCTGAATCAGGGGAATAACAGAACCAGTCAATTTCTCAGTTTTGTTTATCAAGGCTTTTTTTAAAAAAATGGAGAAGAAGAAAAAACTAAAAAAAGCAAAATACTCCATTCGAAACATCATTGCTCAGATCAGAGAATATAAAACATACCATCCAAACTCTGATTGACAAGTTAAACTGTCCCTGCCCATCTGGACGCAAAAAAAGGGGGGCATTAATGGTATAAAGAGTAATATATATTATGCAAAAGTTCACAAGAACTTCTTGATTATAGAAACAGAGGGGTTTTGTTTGCACATTGTTTGGCTGCTAGGAAAGAAATCTGACTGGATTAATGGCTGACTGGGTTAAAGTGTACTATAAATAGGATTGATGCCAAGCAAGGTTAAGTGAGCTATGAAATACGATACTCTGACAATATCTTAGCTTCTCCTCTACTTCAGCTTATATCAGACATTTACTCTTGTGTTTCCTGCTGATTGAGAAATAGAAATTGTCCACTATCTAAAGATGCTAGAGAGGAATGTATTTTCCTGTAGTTGATCTCCTCCTACAGGACTCCTCTCAAGCCTACTAGAGGATAGCAATTATTTGAATATAATTATCTCCAGGATTTACACTTCCTCTTACACTTGTATGGGCTGTAAATAGAACCATACTGCATTTTGCTTGCTGAAGAAAAACATGAGGATACTGAGAAGTAGCTTTTAAAAAATGTTCTAAGAAAGTTATCTACTTAACTAACCTGTGCACAAGAGGACAGAGTAAGATATCATGTATGCCAAATTATATCCCTGGAACATATTTATAATCTGACCAGAAATTAGCTAGTTAAATAGGAAAAAGAGCCATGGAAGATGAGAAATGTTTACTTAAAATTGTTGTTCCAAATAAATATAATGAACTTATACATTAATGTGTGCTTCTTTTCCACTGCCAGGCAACAGCAGCACAGCTCAATTTGATTCTCAGAAATAACTTGCATTGACATTTCACTTTGGTCCTGATATCCTGTGGTGCAGGGGTGTCAAACTCACGGCCCGTGGCCGGATGCGTCACATGCTGCCCAGCCCCCACCAAGTTTAGTGAAGGGGAAAAAAGTCCCGATACATCACGTGACACCGCCATGACAATGCAAGTTTGACACCCCTGCTGTAGTGCCTCCTAATCCTGGCAGCAGAAAGAAGGAAGATAACACTAATTAAGAAAATACAAAGGCGGAAGTTCTAAAAAGGTATCCATTGACACTCTTCAGTATGGAATCAAATTTGATTTCAGACATGTTTGGTTTCACGTCGTATTTCCTCTTTTTTATTTTAATAGTGCCATCCATTTGCTTGGCACATTGTAGAATACATAGCCTGTAGAGCTTGCTTAACCTCGGTTTCTAAATTTAGCTCTTTGGGTGTCAACCCTGAAACTGACCTGAGCAAAGCCATCTTGACAGCTTCAGTGTTGCCACACTGGAGCTGAGGGATAGGGAGGGGGGATTTGAAATAGTTCGGATTTTGTAGCCATAACAAAATACTTTCTCTTGGGAACCAGGGACAGTCTCACACCTGGTCAGAAGAAGGTGGAGTGATGCCACCAGGCAACCACGCAGAGCCATGATTGGACTATATGACTGATTGTTTTGAAAGTGACAAACTTTTACATTTAATTAGATGAAAACCACAGGAACCTTCAGAGTCAGTTTTCCCCAAATCTGTGCCAATATGAGATATCCACTAAACCTATTCTTTGAGGAATCTATCTGCCTCAGAGTTTTGCTTGCTATGGGTCTATTACTTGAAACCCTGACATTAAACCGACTCGACATTGGGTCTGAATATGGCAGGACTGGGGCTAGCAACGGAGCGTCTGAAACCTTATATTAGGCACCAGAGTCCTCCATGGCTCAATTTGTGTAGAAACAATGCAAGACCTAATGAGTTTTTGTTTCAATCTCAGTATCTATAATGGATTTGGCTACAGCATCAAGTCATAAAGAAGGGTATGATGGTGTATACACTGTATAGACGGATATTATATTGTAGGAATTAGCCTCTTGATCTTCAAATATTTGGTGTGGTTTTTGTCTATCCTAAAACAGCCTCATAAATAAGTTATCCATCAATATTTTTGTTAATCAACCAAGAATTTTGTATTTGTGTTCCATTTCCAGCATCTATTCAATTTTGGAAAGGAAAGTTAACTCTTTTTTTTCTCCTTTCACAAAGCAACCCTTGAAGGATCTGGCCCTCACTGATCTAGGATTAGAATTGGTACATTTGTTTTAAACTTGTAACAAAATATGTGTATTTAAGTCTAGCTTTTCTTCCTGTGGAATAGTGGTGATTAAAACCAACATTGAAAATTACATTTTGCTGGACTTGACACCTAAATGTTTTCAAATATTTTTCTGTCTTGGTTCCTTCTTGATGACTGGGGCTATAATATTCATCACAGAAAATGATGGGAATTGTAAACCAATAGATTTTGTTACCACTGGATGAGAAGATGTCTTAACAATGGACAATTCAAGGAACATGATACTCTGAAAGAAAATAATGTTTCAAAAATATGTTTGAATATGCTATATTTCTGTAAGAGAAAAGCTAAAACGGAAGCTTAGTTTACTGAATAAAAGCTTAATGTAAAGTTAAAAGAATGGGCTCTTATAATTCATTTTTTTCATGGCAGAGATATTATGAATAAGAACCCAGGTTTATTTATAAACTTGCCCTTTGTTGTTTTTTTCTTGCAATTCTACAATATATTAAAATAAGGGAAAATGGAAGGCAAATTGCAGTTAATGCTAATTTTTCTGACAATAAAAATGCCTTAAGCAAACAAAAAGCCAGACAAAGAAAGTAGCAGCTTAAACAATCTTGTATTCCCCGTAAATATCTCTTCAGATTCTTTTTATGAGTCATAGCTTTTTAGTATCAATATATACACCCTAAAGGTTTATTAAATATAAGACTACTTTTATTAATAATCTATTATTTATTAATAAACTACTGGGTTTTGCCACAAATATTTAACTGCACCTAAAAAAGATCCAAGAGACTTTATGCTTTTCTTATAAACAATTATCTCCTGTTTGTGGATCTTTCTACCATATAGGTCATTCAGTACTCCTAAAAACAAAGTATTGTATTTTTAAACAGACTTTAATTTCTTTATACTTTTTTCATTCACTTAGAACTCACTAAATATTGAGAAACCTTTCATTCGAAAGCCTTATTTTCAGCAGGTTAAGAGAAGGGAATTGCCCCAAATTGGGTGGATGCATAGAGTGTGAGCTATCACCACAATAACTTATCAAAATATGCAGACTGTAATCTTTGCAAATTCAGGGTGCCTTATTACTGTATTTATTCTGTTTATAATACACTTCATACATTATATATTTACTTTGAGAACCAGTTTAGGGTAGTGGTTAAGGCACTGAGCTAGGAACAGGGACAGCTGGGTGACCTTGGGCCAGCCACTCACTCTCATCCTTAGGAAGAAGGCAAAGGAAGACTACTTCTGACATCTTACCAAGAAAAGAGTCCAGGCAGTGAACAGGAATCATAATCATCAACAACAACAAATTTACAAGATTCTATACTACTTTAGGCTCTTAGATAGGCAATGCTCTAACACAGGGATGTCAAACTCGTGGCCCACATATGTCATGCGCCGGCCACTCCCACCCCCATTTTTGCAAAGGGGAGGAAAGTCACGATACGTCATGTGACAATATGTCAGCACGAGTTTGACACCCTGTGAGTCTAACAGGTGGTAAGTGTGAGAGTATACAGACTCAACAAATTAAGCAAGTTTAAAGAAAAATTTTAACAGAAAATTTCAAGATTTTAGTTTGGGGAATATTCTGAATAAATGGAAATGGAAAAATGCTCTCCGAAAAGATCAACATTGGCTCTTGTCAGTGGCTCTTTGCAAGCAGAAGCAGGTCACAGTAACTTAAAACAAAACAGCAGGATGAGCACAGTAGCATTATTGTGATTCAACACAGCAATCCGAGCTCTGTTCCCTCTCTGTTCAGTACATAAATGTAAAGCATCTCTGGGTGTTATCACTAGCCTTACATGCAGAGCATTACAGCAAGTTAAAAATAAGTCAGACAATTATGTATGCAGGATATTTTCTTCATTTTGATTTATGTTAAACCAACTGGTAGGGGAAGTATTTATCCAAGTTGCTTCAAAGTGACAGATCTCTGTGATCAAGAGAAAATCCTGAATGGAAAATAATAGTGGAATGTTCTTGCACATGTAATTTAGAGGACAGCATTGAATGGGGAAATGGAATGTTCTCCATTCAATCCACACACTCGTTTTAAGAAAAGGAAAGCACAAGAGCAAATACTAATTTTGGTGAAGAGTTATCAATACAATAGATCAACCATCTAAAGAATTTAGTCCAAAGAACTAAGGGAACCTTGACTACTTTACAATTCAACCTCAAAATCAAGGAAGGTTATTGTGCAATTAAATGACTTTCTCTTGCCTTTTGAATAGATTTTCAAAATTAATCATCAGCCTTTCAATGTCTATGATCGGCATGCTACCATTCAGAGAAATATTCAAAACCTGAATTCCTGATAATCAAAAAGATAGCAACATGCACTTAAATCCAACATGTGCATAGCACTATCTGGTACCATTAAAATATTTTTTTTGTTTCATTTACCCAGCACATAAACTGGCAAGAGCTATTTTAGCATCCGTTGTAAGTTTAGAGCAGGACATGAAAATAATTAAAACCAAAAATTATGTTGACCGTAAAAATAAGACGTATAGACCAAATTGTTTATCTGTAGACGGTATTTTTGTTTATATATATATACGTATATAGTATGTATGCTGTTTTTTCGTTGTTATTTTTGAATTAGAAATTCTTGTCATAAAATTGGATTCCCAGGGCTGGGTCCAAATGAAATTATGTATGATATAACAAAATATACATACGCATGTATCATCTGTTGCATATTTTAAAAAGTTGCATTTGTCTTAACGCATCAATCATTTTCAAAATAGTAAAGTATGAATAATTGTACATATTAACAGACACCATTTTATCCTTTTTACAGCTGTTGTTGAAATGCACACTCACACATTGATTGGAACATTGAGGTCAGAGATCAAAGTATTAAGACTATTTTATGTACAATGAGATGGAAGAGAAACTATAAAGTGTTTGGGTTTAGTTTTTTTTTAATTGTGTTTTTAGAGCTAAATTCCCATCAAGGGAGAAAGAAAAGAAAATCCATCAGGAGGTTTAGCACCAGGCAATCTGGAAGAAGAAAATGTCAGAAAGCAGTCCGTCAACAAAAACTTCAGTCACATTCTGGGTAATTTTTCCAAATTCTTACCCAGTTTTTACTTGTGTCTTTCAATTTGTCAGCTGTTCACTTGAGTGGTTTTCCTTTTTGTGGGCAAGCAGAATCAACATAATGTTTTTGAGGCAAGGAGTTTGTATGTATTGTGAGCAGATCACTCTTGCTGTGTAAAACTAGAATATCCAGAAGTAACATATTACAAAGGTCCAGCAGCAGACCGTCAGGAAGTACCGTAGATGTCCAAAAGAATTACTCAACCGAAAGTCCATCAGACTCTGAGTAATCAGATTGAGAAGATTCATGACAACGTGCATTTTTCATATTCTTATTTTTGTCAAGTACACCAAGCAAGCTTCAATTTCCATGGGATTGGTTGACATACCAGAAGTAGCATAAAGCCAAACTCCAGATCTTCTCTATAGATGCTTGAAATACTTTTATGAGAAAGTGGATGCTTTTCATAGTACATGAGGTACTAGCATAGCTCTATGAATCCTTAGTAAGGCCATGCCTAGAGTACTGCATCCAGTTTTGGTCACTACACAATAAAAAGGATGTTGAGACTGTAGAAACAGTGCAGAGAAGAGCAACAAAGATGACTAGGGGCCTGGAGGCTAAAACCTATGAAGAACGGTTAGTCTAGTGAAGAGAAGGACCAGGGGTGACGTGATAGTAATGTTCCAATATTTGAAGGTTTGTCACAGAGAAGAGAGGGTCAACTTATTTTCCAAAGCTCCCGAAGGCCAGACAAGGAACAATGGACGGAAACTGATCAAGGAGATATTTAACCTGGAAATAAGGAGAAATTTTCTGACAGTGAGAACAATCAACCAATGGAACAGCTTGTATTTGGAAGTTGTGGGTGCTTCAACACTGGAGGCTTTCAAGAAGAGATTGGGTGGCTTGTCAGATGTGATATAGGGTCTCCTGCTTAAGCAGAGGATTGGACTAGATGATCTACAAGGTCCCTTCCAATTCTATTATTCTAAGAGAGAGTGCCTTCTTAGATAGGTTGCATCACACTTCATCCCCAAAGCGACATCAATACATAAAACAAAGATGACAACCACAGTTATTTATTGAAGCTTCTATACTTTTTTCTCTGGCACATGACACTGAACAGTATTAAGGACCACCTTATCAAAACCGATCCTGCACATCCTGTAAATTGAAGGTAATGGGAGGGGGACATGGCTTAGAAGGCATTATTTGTGGGATATGCTGCCTCATTTAGGCACATTGTGGAATACATTTTCTCCAGAGGTGAGCCTGGCCACTTTGCTTATAGCATTTAAGTAGCACTGGAGACCCTTTTTGACTGAGTTTTTGACACTTGGGTCTGACGGGGACTGGGTAACCATTGTCAGTTATAACTTGATGCTAATTTTACATGTAGATGTGGCAAGATTGTTCTTTTTGGGGAATGTCTATAGTTAGAGCCAGTTTGGTATAGTAGTTAAGGCACCAGACTAGGAGACTGAGTTGGGTGACCAGCTGGATCAACTTGGGCCAGTCACCTTTCTCAGCATTAGGAAGGAGGCAATGGAAAACCACTTCTTAAAACCTCGCTAAGAAAACTGAAGGAATCTGCCCAGGCAGTCTCTGAGAATTGGACATGATTGAATGGAAGAAAAAAAAGATCAGGAAAGAACAGGTCTTGTGTGTTTCATGCTTTTATATGCTAAACAATGCAGAACAATTTGGGGAGAACAATAAAGAAATTTTTGTAAACATAACTAATAAATTTCATATTCCTCCTTTGCAGGCAAAAAATGTTTCAAGAAAATGCCTACGTGCTCAGAAATAAGAATGGTTCTGATGGGCTTTCTGGCACTTATTTCCTTTTTGTTCCAAGTTCACATCAGCAATCTAGCTTCAAATAAATCCAATTTATTGCCCTGTGCTTGTGATGAAATTCAAACAGAATTGAAAAGCAATATTTCTTTCCTTAAGGTTTGCAACAAATATAGATGCTTTGATTATTTTTTTTGTTATTGACCCAGGTTAAACTTATTTTCTTTTGCTGTTTTTGTAACTGGAGATATTATATAACTGAGCTGCAAGATCCTGCTGAAGAAAAAGACACTCTGGTGTTAATGGCCATAGCCTTCTCCTTCCTCCTTAGAAGAAATCTGAGTTTTATTACTTCACATCCTGGTCACAAAATTCACACAGGACAATGAAACCAAGCCTTTGATTTAATCAGATGCCAGTTGAAGTTCTGATCCAGCAATAAATGATGAGTGGGGAAAAGTAGTGAGAACAAGAGAACAAAGCATGCATATTTGTATATATATTGCAAATTTTAAGTAATTTTCAGGGAACAACATACTTTTAGTCTAATTCTATTAGATATTAGATCACTCATCTCTGTTTGTCAAGTACAAAATTTCCAAGAATTTCAATGGGAAATCAATTTTTAGTACCAAATTTAATAATATTTTATTAGAGTCATATGCCATTCAATTTTCAGCAATTCTTTGAATTTGTAGAAGAGTTTGAAGGTATTGTTGGAATGAGAAGCCAGAAAGCCAAGCAGGAGCCTTTTTACAAGCATGTGATTCAATCCATTTCCAAACACCAAGCTGAGACAAAGAGAGAATACTCAGTAGGAAAAAGCTAGGCATCATAAAGGCATTAAGTAGTCTCCAGTCCTGTAAGCTGTTGACATGGAAACCTAAAGCAAGTCCTTTGTAATTTTCAGAACGTGAAACTTGGAAGCTTATATATAGTGTATTCTATCTTGAGTTAGTTTCCTCCAGTTTAATAACAACAGGAAGCAATAGGAAGCATCATAAATCTCTGCTTAGAGAGTTTGCTAGACTTTATTTTTACCCCAAGAAGAATTGCTTAAACAATGTCCCATGTCCAATTAGGACAATCCAAGTGAGAGAAAATTTCACAGAGCCTTCAGTCTATAGCACTGATGTGAATAGCACAGTTGACTGTTCTGGAAATTATTAGTTTTAATTCCTATTTGAAAACAACTTATGTATGGAAATGTCTTCTATAGTCAGATGCATGTCCAATTTTTTAAACAATAGGAACAAAACCAGAGATAGTTGTCACAAAGAGTATTTTCAAGGAAGAATGCCCAACATGGAAATCCAATGATTCAATGATTTTGGTAAGAAAAAAAGTTAGAAGAAATGGGAAGAAAAACAAGTGAACTTTTTAAATGGGAGAAGACGTTCAAATTCCATCAATAAAGCAAGGCTATGTCACTTTAATCACTTAATCTGGCTGTCTTCCAACCAACATCACTCCAAAGTAACCCTTATTGTCCCAAGGACTGAACACAATCTTAGGCAATGTGCCAGGGGCTGTATAACTAGACCAAAATGAGAGAAAAATAAAAATCAATGTAATCTAAACGGCAATCAGTTTAAATAAAATACGATCAATAAATATTCCATACTTTCTCCCTTTGTTTATTACAAATTATAAATTGAGAATCCCTTGTTAAAAGCTTTGGCCTTTGTAACTTACTCCTGGTTTATCTGCCCCTGCTTTGACACAGCAAAGTCAAAATACTTTGCCTGATCTGCTGGAATTCTTAGAAAAGCGAATGCGCAGAGTGCTTGTACAGTTTGTGCAATGTGCTGCAATATGCATTAAACTTCTATGGATTAAGGCACTAAGCCAAATGCTGGCATTAGCAAACAACTAGAATAGAACATCTGTGATATCTTTCTATAATCAGGCAGCCAAGAAAAGAGGTGGGAAGCAGTAGGTTAAAATCCACTCATTTTAAAGAAGCCAAGCTCAGAAACCTTGGACTAGAGCAAGGGGATTGAAGTCCACAACTTTAAGACTTCAATGCCAATAATTCCTCAGCCAGCATAGAAGTTGAAGTCTACAAGTCTTACAATTATTAAGATTGGAAACCCCTGAGTTAGAAGATCCCAGATGTTTCTTTCCATTACAACAATTTCCCTCTGGTAGTCTATGCACAGTAGTCCCCTGCAGCAAAAGCAAAGACTCTTTGTGGCATTTTAAAGACAAACAGAAGAGGTGGTATAAACTCCTGGGGAGTACAAGCTACTTCTGTTCTTATTCTTTCAGTCTTTCCTGAACTGCTGTGCCACTTTCAAAGTTAGCACAGTAGTTGAAACAGTTATAAAACTAAGCTTTTGCTGCCAAAATGTGACCTATCCTGGGCTATACCCATAACATGGTAACATTGGTTTGAACTAACAATTATAGTCTTAGAAATGAATGTTATCAAAATCAGATGTAGATGTTGGGCCTATTATCTCTTCAACAGGGAGAATAAACCCCAGGATAATTTTAGAGATTGTTCCTAACTCTACAGGTTCCCATTGCTCCAGTGAGGAGGTGATAAGACACCTAACAGGCTCAATGGCCAGGAAGATGCCAGTACTTTCAAATTAACACATACTAGGTAGTCCTTGACTTATGACCATTTGTTTAGTGATCGTTTGAAGATACAACGGCACTGGAAAAAAATGACTTATGACTGTTTTTCATACTTACGACCTTTGCAGCATCCCCATGATCACGTGATCAAAATTTGGACACTTGGCAATTGGCATGCATTTGTGATGGTTGCAGTATCATGCAGTGTCATTACCTTTTGCAACCTTCTGATAAGCAAAGTCAACGGGAAAGCCAGATTCCCTTAACAGCTTGTTACTAACTTTAACAACTGTGGCAAGAAAGTCATAAAAGGGGACAAAAACTCAACAATTCCTTGCTTAGCGACAGAAATTGTGGGCCAATTGTGGTTGTAAGTCGAGGACTAGCTGTATCGCTACTGGTAGCTATAAAGATGGCCTTATACCAAGGCTC
>JANHFL010001761.1:236604-249689 GCA_032468155.1 Oxyrhabdium leporinum | reverse complement strand
ATCTATCTATCTATCTATCTATCTATCTATCTATCTATCTATCTATCTATCTATCTATCTATCTATCTATTTATTTAATCAATGTATTTGGCCACGCATCTCTCAAATGCAGCTAACAACACCTAAAAAGAATTAATGTTTTTTAACATAAATTACAGCATAATGCTAAAAACACAACGGAATCAGCTGTAATAATCTGACTACCTTTCCCAGATGGTAATATAGAAATAAAGCCCTGGGGTGGTTCTGTGCATTATATCCCTATAGTTGCAAGAAGCTTTCTAAACTTTGTTTCTGACAGAACAGGATAACAATCTATTGAACTTCTTCCACCAAATCTCTCCAATATCTAGAAGACATGGGTTCATACCATGATTATGGTATTTTGATAGGATTACTACCATTTCATCTAAGGGCATGCTATTTTTTTTCCAAGAACTGAAAAGTAAAGCATGGTCCAATGACATTTTCTAAGTGGGGAGGCCCAGACTAAACAGGGAGGGAGAGAAGGAGGCAGAGAGATGTAGCATATTTCTATCTCTGTATCAGCAGATATCAACTGTTTCAAGGTCATCCCTATTGTTCACATACAGCTACTATGGTCACACACATTTCAATTATCACTCACAAGGTTAAAGATCTGAAACAACTACTGTTGTAAAAGCATTCTTGCAGAGAATAAGAATGGGACTATACTTGAGATTGGTACTTATTTTTTAACATACATTAATTCAGCAATGCAAACTCTATTTTTATAAAATTAAAAAAATAGTTTTCAAGGTCAAATGATCTAATAAACTCTAGGAGTAGCCAACATATGTGAATTGATTGCATTTTTTGTGGCAGCCATTAACAGTTCTTTTTTTAATGGCAGGAAAATACTGAAAATAATAAATCTCCAAAGGTTGTATGAACTTGCATTTAAATATATCCGTGTGTTTTTTTCCCTCAAGATGATAAAGTACTTTTCCAATCCAAAGAACTAAAATAAATAAAGTTTATAAGCACTACCAAACAATGCTATATCTGACATTAATTCTATAAGTCTGTGTCAGTTGCATTTTTAAACATTTTAATTACATATAATAAACACTGAAAGTAATTATTTATTTGATTGTTGTGTTGATCAGAATATATATAACTGCTGCACATACAGAAGACTATATCAAGTTTTTACATGTAAAGTATTATAAAATTTGCTTACCTCTGTGGGTTTGTAGCAATCTACAAGCGCTTCCTAGAAGTACAATAATAAAAGCATCAGTTATCTTTCATTCCTCTTTTACATATATAAGAACTGGTTACTTCTGGATAGCTTGCACATCTTTTCTAAGGGAAGCATATGCAAAACAGGCTTCTCTCATGGGTGTGAAAATCAATCATTGATCAAAAGTTTAATACTTTGACCCTTATTTAGTAACATTTTCCCTTGTCACTCATTGTTATGGCAAAAGTATGATAAGTGAAGCACTCCCCTTGTTAAAATGTACTATTTTCCTGACCAATAGAAAGTGCCAGACAGACAGCGACACATTCTCGGAAATCCATACAGGTATGCCATCAAATCACGGGAATGCTAATCCTCATTTCACAATTCATAGCTGTGACAGACTTCATTTTACCCTTCTTTATAATGCTTTATTGATCTGCTCTCCAAACATTAAAAGGGTGTCCTAGAAGACAGATAGCCTGAATTAAAGCGGGATTCTCTGCCATTCTCCCAAATCTCTTAAAAATCAAACTAACTTGTAGTTTGAGGGCTCTCTCCTCTTCATTAGCAGCATCCAGAAGATCGTCAATATCAATTTCTACATCTGGCATCTCTTCTTCCTAGAAAACGAGAAAGCTGGGTGAGAAATTCTACTGCATTTAAGTTATATTTTTCACTTCCTTTTTAGCTAGCTCCAAAAATTGAATGGCAGTTCATTCATTCTCTCTAATAATGTACTCTCACACACACCCTTTTTAAGTCACTCTCCTGACATTTGGCACCAGGCCAGGTTAGACTTGTAGCCAGCTGGCCACTCCTCTGCATATAAAAGAGAAGCAGGTGCCTAGCCCAGCATTTTTTTAAAAACAGTAACATGAGCTCTCTGGGCAGAGACCCGGGACATGCTATTTATCCTCTATTACTCCCATGCCAATTAGGCCAAGAGCTGGAAAATGGCACTTGAGCTTTATAAAGTAGATGTCACACATTCAGATTTGCATTGTTGCAATCTCTCTTTTGTTTATCCTGAGGAAACCAAGAGCAGTTTGTCAGCCTTCCAGGTAAACCAGAAAGAAACAAGACTAGATAAGCTAATTCTACTTTACTGCAAGGCTACATTAACAGAATCTTGCAAGTCTGAAGGTATAAACCTCCCCTGCCACTTTTAAATGTGTGACCAGTTAGGGTCAGCTCTGTCCAAATTTGTTTTTTGCCCCCTCTAGCTATTTAGTCCTTGGGGGCTCCTTCCTTTCTTGTCTTCTTAGGCAGCATCTCTTCGCCTCAAGGTTCCTCGAGGTTATGCACACATTCCATTACACGGTTCTAAGTCTCCTGAAAGCTACATCACTACTGCCAAACAATTACAAATGTGTACATGGAAAGAAGAGCAGACAAAAAGGAAGAAAGGCAACCTACTTAGGAGAACAAACTGCCTCTCCCTCACCCCCCCACCCTACCCCCTCTTCCCCAAGACAACCATGTCAGCTTCAAGAAAAATAAGTTGCCTCCTATAATTGTATTCAGTATAATCAAGGGGCAATGAGAACTTGTATGAAATTAAGCTGCTCTTAAAATAGAATCATACAGAAAGTGTAGTCTAAGCACATTGCTGAAACAGATTCTATGATTCCATTATAAAAGTAGATGAAGTTGAGTGAGAAAAGCAATAACCGTTAATTCTTTGGTGCACACACTGCCAAAACAAGGCCAAGAAAGCCAAACAAAAAACCTAGTTCCATTAAAGCAATAAAAAAAATTCAGGTTACCAACAATCGTGGGAACCAATTCTTAGATTGATGTGATTTCTCCTAATGGGAATCTTCTAAGTTAATTTTTTTAACTTAGCTCTTTTTAACATTATTCTACTTTTAAGAACTAAGTACAGAGAAGTACTTCTATTAAATTGTGGATTCTAGGTCCAAGCATCTCAGAAATTTGTTAGAAATATTTGCACTATTCTTTTTCTGAAGCGGATATGCCCAGGGACCAACTTCAAACACATGCCAATTCAATTTATAACACATGAACAATTTAGAGAAGACATGTGGTAACGTTTGTCAGGATAGCTTAGAAGTAGATAAAAATAAGTAAATAAAGAGGATGCTTAAGTTTTATAACATGTAAGGTTATATAATAAAAATACCAATTTAATAGCAAGAAGGTCACTAGAAATTGCTGTAGACCACACTATCCAAAACCACACTATTCAAGTCACTGTATCATGATGCCTGATATTTCCTGCCTCCTGATCAAGTGTTACTTTCCTAAAGAGCTGTTTACTGAATTGCAAAAGCTGCAGCAGCAAAGAGATAACTGACCTAACTTGTTCTCTTGACAGACTGGATAAATACACATATGTAAGCATTTCTATCAGGAAGCACAAACTGTGAACTCATCTTTATATCATGAAATAAATTACCAGATTTCTTATTAAAAGAGATGAAAGTATGACTAGCCGGAAAGCAGCCATCTTCTGCAAAACAGAAAGCTACAGTCTATTCTAGCTCCAGTCTGACACTCCAGTCTATTCTAGCTCCAGTCTATTCTAGTTCCAGTCTGACACTATCCGGGTGAATATTCTACATGTGCTATGCGGTTGTACATTACGGTCTGTTTAAATCCTGCATCTGTGGTGAATGTAGAGATCCCTTTAGATCACCCTTCGATTTGCATATACTTTTTAAAAAATTATAACTTATAACCGTAAGTTTTAGTACCTATAACCATCTTCTAGTAGAAGCCAGTTAAACAATCTAGCTATAAATTACCTTAACAGAAGACAGACATTTTCAAAGTTCTCGCTGCTGAGGAAATAATACTTAGCAGCCATTAGCCAATCATGAGAAAAGTATTGCTGATAAATATCCTGATTTTAATTGTGACTATTTCTTTGTGCCTTTGCAAAGAATCTACCAGGACAGCATTTGAACTGTGGTGGGCCCTAAGCACTTTTGCTTTTGTGAGTCCCTCTCCCCTTAAAAATAATATTAAGATCATTTAATTAGAAAATTAAAATTATATTTCAAATTATAATTTCATCATATTTTACAGAAAAATAGAGTATATATGGGTGTTATTTTGTAATCTTTATCAGTTGTTGCTAATTATGTCTCTCACATATCAACAAAGTTACTAAATTTTAATATCAGCACAACTATAAGTTATAAATAAGATTATTGGTTTGATGTTCAAATGTTGTGTGATTCTTGCCTGTGTTTCATTGAAAGGCATGAAAATGAATAACTTCTACTCATTTTTATTTCTGATTTTTTAAAAAATAAGACATTTTCACCAGCACTGGGCATTGTGTTTGGTTACACCAGTCTTGATAACTACAACCAATTCACAATTGGAAATATGCAACTCAGCCTTTATAGTGCTTTGGTATGGAAGGCAGAAAAGTGATTTAGAGCTATACATCATGCAAATGTAACACTTGTCTGCAATTCCTAAAAACAGCCATGCCTTTTTCCAGAACTGGGCAGCTTGGTTTAAAGCAACTCAAGACAGATGCTAGATTCACTTGCATATACTTCCAAACACCTTTTTGCATTTGAATCCAATGCACTGTACCGCCCTATCAGTTAAGTACGGTATAAATAGTATTTATTTAAACGTATTCAGGTATATTCTGTATGAAATAACTGCAATATGTCCTTCATGGGCTATCTTTAAACCTGCTAACTGTGGGAGCAGATTCAACAGCTTTACACGTATGCTGCGGACACTGGTTGGTTTTGAATCCAATTCGATATGATGACTGTCACCTTCAAAACCTTGCGAAGTTTGGTACCCAGATACATCCAGCACTGTTTTCCCCACCCTTATTTGACATGCCCAATTCAATATCTGGGGGAGGGTATGCTGAAATACCCCATCCCATGAGCTTGGTTTCTCCACTCTCCGCAGCACCCCAGTCTTCAGAAACACCTTGGAAACTGTATTGTTCTGTACAGCATAACAGCCGGATAATGCTAGTATGCCTTAGGTTAAATTACATTGGATTCGTTTATTGTTTTTACTGGTGTTACTATTTTCTTCTGACAGTAAAATGGTCTAAGAACTCTAGAGGTGGGTGTGACTATATATGGAAAATATTCTT
The DNA here is from genome assembly GCA_032468155.1 of Oxyrhabdium leporinum. Lineage (NCBI taxonomy): Eukaryota > Metazoa > Chordata > Lepidosauria > Squamata > Cyclocoridae > Oxyrhabdium > Oxyrhabdium leporinum. The sequence goes on along the minus strand of JANHFL010001761.1, from coordinate 244,377 downwards.
AAAAGATTAATCAATGTACATCTTTAGTTTTTAGTTGCTTTCTCATCCTGTCCTACATTTTGGGTTTCAATTTCTGTTTTCCTTAAAGCAACCAGAGATGTTTTCCTGTGACCACTCAGAAAACCCACTGACGGTTTACAATCATTTCATAGAATAGTTGCTTCAGCTTTATTGGTGTTCACAAGGCTTCCGTAATGATACCCTTCCAAAGTTGTATGCATCTATTTTTAGAGAGTAATGGTATTCAGACACAAATATAGACATTTGTTTAGCAAAGCAAGGTTTCTACTGTTTACATAGCACTCTGATTATTCATCTGACTGAAATCAAATACCTTCCTTCAATTAGTTTTCCTCAAAGTTATCCAGGCCAAGAAATCAAATTAGTTTCATTTGCAGAATATTAACCATGAGTTACATAGCAAAGCTGAACATACAACATACAACAAGTCCTACTTTTAATTAAATGAATTTACCCCATAGGAAAGCCCGCTCAGATGGCAGCAACCTTACTGATATCTTCACATCTAATGAGCCAACCTATACATGAACTTTGGTTTATTAAAGAGCAAGCTTCACTGTATCGTTTAGTCATTTTTTAGTCATTTTATCATAAATTGTTTATGCAGAGTTTAGTATGGAGTTAAACTATTTGACTAGCAGATGAGACTGGCAGAAGGCAGACTTTGGATGAGTTTTCCCCAAAAAGGTTTACCCTATGTTAACATCTAAGACCTAAAATTAGAATCAGGTGCATCAGATCAAGTGCAAATTATTACAACATTAGAGATGATCAGAGAGAAACCTGGCTAATTTAGACCTTAGATGATGAGTTTGATTTGCTCTTTGTAGTTAACACCACTACCATGTCTAGACTGAAATCGTTCTCTGAGGCCTTCAGAAAGAAGGTTATAATTTTGGGAAGGGATTGAAAAGGATTGTGAAACAATTGAACATCAATCATTAATTATTCAGAAGAACATGTACAAGTGGAGAAGACTTCAAACAATTGCAAACTTGCCCAGATGAGGCCATTCCAACAGGTTCAGCTGGATAACCGATGCAGAAAGCAGAACACAGAACTGATGCAGAACCACATAATTGCATCACATTCCCCATCTCTAATAATAATAAGCTGACAGATTTAGACAAGAGATGATTATGGAAAAGTTAAAGAGATTTCATCATTTTGGGTCAACCTAGCTAACATCAGAACCTGCAATAGCCGTGATATATGGTCTTGCTTCTGGCACAAATGTAACAAGTCTGTAAGAACTGAATTGCTATGACAAAATGAAGGGGGAAAACTGAGATTCCAATTTTTTTAATACAAGAACACACAAAACATTACCTTGTCAACTGTTAGGCCAAAACCCAGAGATGACACAGCAAAATCCAACTGAGTTCACTCCTTTATTTTCTTACACCTATTGCACGGGTGTCAAACTTGTTACGTCACGTTGCCGTCACGTGACATATTGCAACGTTATTTTCCCTTTGTGGAGCTGGGGTGGGCATGGCCTGCACGTGATGCATCTGGCCCATGGGCCACCACTTTGACACCCCTAATGGATTGAACCTTGCCAAAATAAAGTTTTAACCTTCTAACCTACTCAGATACATTCTTAAGATTCTAGGATGTGGCTACCTGGAATCTCCCCCCCTCCCAAATCCTAGCTCAGGATTGTGCTGTCTCTCAGTCTGGGCCTCCTTCTGGAAAGGTTTTGTGCTGCCAGAATTCTCCCCCACTGCCCTGCAGCTGCACATTCAATTACATCAACTTAATTCAGGCCCATCACTATAGTGTAAAGGTTTTAAGAAATCATTGAGAAACCACAGTGAGTGATACCGATATGATCCACAACCACAATTATTGAAAGAGGTTTATAAAAGCATTCTCTCCAATATCATAAATTGAAGTTCTACCCATATTTAGCATTAAGGCCACTCTCTACTTAATAATCCTGGACTCTGGGATGAAGAATGTCAACAATTTCTGTGCATTACTCTCTCTTTCCAAATGCTGCCCAGTTACTGTGCAGCACCCCTGCTATTTGACACAAAATTTGCTAATACCTAATGCTGGGATTACAGCCAAACTCCATTGGTACTATCTGGCAATGACAAAACTCCTGGAAGCGTCCATTTGGGCCATCAATTCCAAACCCTTGCTCAGTGCATGAATCTAATTTAAAGCATCCCTGACAGATGGCTGTCCAGCTGCAAATTGAGCACGTCAGTGAAAGGGAACTCAGCAGCTCTCTTGGTAATTGTCTTCACTACTGAAATAGATTCCATAATAAAACATTTTGAAGGCATCACTTCCTAAATCTAAACACCAAACTAGTTGGCATATTTCCAACTTTCTTCAACCAATGAGAATTTGTCTGGTCATTAAAATTAATGGTCCAGCCTGCCAGCCTCAAAGCATTCCTACTAGACCTGTGCTGGGCTTTAAATCTGATTGGAAAAAGGTGCCTCAAAATTGCAGGACTGTAAATATAGTATCTTCCTGCAGCCCCTTAAAACAACTGTCTCATTTCCCAGGATTACATGACTGCTCTTTGCTGCTACTTTTCTCAAGAGAAAAAAATTGCTGCTTCAAAGACTTGCAGACAGAGCGTATGTTCTTCCCCCTACTTTTTCCAAAACACTTTTTTATCCAAATTTCTGCATGGGTCCAACTTCTATGAAGAAATAACATAACACTTTGTTCAGTAGGATATACTAATCTATACTAGTACATATGAGACACAGTATTATCGGTTTAAGTGACCATTATGCAATACAATTCTGTGTATAAATTTTTCTAATGCAGTTTACTTATTACATTTACTATCTAATGAAGGTTCTTGAAATCCCAGAATTCAGTAGACTTGATTCATCTGCAGTATCATTGCAAAGCTCAGTTCCAATTTTATTATTATACCATATAATACATTACTGCATATTTGTTGGATGTGTATGAAATCAGTTAGGATATTGTTAAGGAGTATTGAGGCTAGAAACAAAGCACATAAATTTGGAATGTAAATGGTAAATTCATAATTATATAAATTACATTCCTAGATTCCTGTACTTATATATAACAGAATACAAAATAATTCAAAAATCAAACTTCTAAAAATTGTAACTATTTTGATCTTTCACAGAACTGAAAAGAGCTAGGATGGTGTTTCTATCTAGCATCTAGATAAATTGTGTTTGTCAGCTTGAAAACACAATTATTTTCCCTTTTTTGCTGCAGAGAAAGACAGAGATTTTTGTCTACATCCACTGTATGGTCTAAGTTACTACTTGGAGAGGGAAATGAATTCTCACGTGCTCTCCTATGTTAAACACAGTTGCTCCACTGGCCTTGTACAGACTTGAAAAAAAGCATGGCACACAAAAAGAACTTCAGTCACATTAGGAATGTGGTGTTTTAGGTGCTATATTCCAAATTAAACATGGTGGTGTCAATGACTGAATTCTAAGATTTCTCTCTTCAGCTTAGCTATAGGAAATCATAATGCAAAGCGCTCTGGGTCTTCCTGCTCCAAACTTAACTGTCCCAAACTTAACACACCTTATGCCAATCCTAAAACACAAGAGAAGGCTAGATAACTGGTCACCAGCTAGTCTGGTATGTAAATTCATAACTTAGGTAATAGTTCAGCTCCTCCAGTATCTTGGAAGCCCTGGGCAGTTTTGAGCGGAGTAACAAAGAATTAAAAACTAGGAAAAATTCTGCAGTAAGAGGGTGAAAAAGGGAGAAATACCCTCTTCTTCCAGGACAGAATCCATTGTGATAGTCTCCTTTATATTAAAAGGGACACTGATGATGCTACTTGTAATCTGGTAGGTCACCAGGATGGAACAGCATGAAGTTTTGTTCCAGAGGTCATAATTTACAGAGAACAGAGTTACTGGTAGATTAGAAGTGAGCAAAGATGTTTGTAAGGTCATTTTGTTTACTAACAACTTATGTTGTCTTTTATAATAGCAAAAGAAGAATCTACATCAAAATTATTTTTCCTCCCAGTGAATAACCTGTGTAAGCAACTCAAAACAAAACCCTTTTAGAACAAGCTGTTTTGCTCTTATTCCATTCTGCCATATCACGGCTAATTCAGTGTTACCATATGGTGAATCAGACAAAAGGAGGGGTAGTAATTATTGTTAAAACAGCTTTATTTTTTAGAAGACTTATCCTGATCTGAGCTCAGAAATATTACAGAAACATTATTCTACAGCTACATAAATATTTGTCTAGAAATACTAATATTAAGATTGCAGTAGTGGCTGTTTTTGCAAGGTTTGAAAGTTTACAAGGCAATATCATCTGAACGCAAGCTCTCGGTATTTGAAATTTTTAAAAAAGTAAAATAAAATCTCAGCCTAAAATGGACCAAACACCAGCGAAACGATATACATTCATGGGATTGTGGGCACCATCAGGCAGACCAGACTAGGCAATCAGTTCCAGAGGAAGGCCAAAACTTTTATTTTATTTCATTTTATTGAGATTGATTGTACAAGTAGTTCTTGCTTACTAACTGTCTTGTTTAGCAATTGTTCAAAGTTACAACAGTGTACAGGGAAAAAAAGCTTTGCAATCAATTCCTGCATTTATGATGCTGCAGCATCTTGCAGTCACAGGATTGTCAATTGTGCGCTTCCCATGAAAAAAAGATCCCACGTTCTGTTCACAGAATCTCTAGTCAAACCCAGAAAAACTCTTGCTTGAAGCTGGGAGGTCACTGCCAGTTAGTGTAGATACAGTTAGTATAATTACAGCAGCTCAGTGTTGCAATTTCTTATATATAATCATAATGCAGTAAGAGATTGTAGGGGCAGAATTACTAGATTTATTTCTTTGGATGAAAAATACAGAATAATTTGAGCAGATTTCCCTCAGATTTGGATACTCTCTTGAAGGATAGATTATAATAGTGTACCAGTGGATGACAACAATCATCCGATTGGGGTATTGTTGTGCCATTTGCATTCAATAAGGAGGTGATCAAGATGCTCTCCAAAATCCTTTTAGATTCCATGTTGACTGTGGTACTTAAAGAAATAAAAAATATAAAGCGTCTGATTGGCTGGAGAACCCTGTAAGTCAGTAGGAAGCATATTTTGGCATCTGTCAGAGATGCTTTAATCTAGATTCCTATACTTAGTTCGTATGGAATCTAGTGGTTCCTATATTTTTCCTCTTAATCTAGAATTCTATGGTTCTAAGACCATTCACTATGTGAAACAGGTAACAGAATTGAGTGAGAAGTGAAAACTTTTTCCTTTCCACCTTCTCTATCATAATATATATTTTCCTGTTTCATTTATTTTCTGTTACCTTGAAGTCCCTACACTGTTTTAAAATCCACAATGTGCCTCTCTGTCGAGAGTCAAGATGATATTTGTTCTTCTGCTTCTATCACATTCAAGGACTGCAAAAATGTACTTAAGAGCTTCCTTCTCCAAGAAGTCAACAACTATATGGGTGTTAGCATGTCACAGTCTGGCAGGTCCGATTATTCAACATGACAACTTGCGTAGAAGAGAAGGCCGAGTCTGTTAGCAGAACCAACTAGCCTTTTAAATAAATTGTACAAAAGGGGGGTGCAATTTATATGCATTTATTAATTTTATTTTCTCAGGAGGACAACCCTACTTCAAAAGAAGAGCTAGGAAATAGTGTTGCGCAAGAATGCCATGTAAGTTAGGGAATTGGTCACAGTTAAAGTGGGAAAAGTGGGTGGGGGGAGAGAAACTGGGAGGGAGGAAACTGAGTAAAAATGAAGCAAGAGAAAAAGATAACAAACCAAGCAGGCATAGTAACGATGTGGAAGATACACAAGGAGGTTTAGTGGCATGCATCTCTTTTCCCCTGCTTAATGATTAGTCAAATCTAATCCTTTCCCATTATACCTATAGATTATAGTACTTAATCAAAAGAAGGTCATCATCCTCAGCTGTAAGAAAGAGTCTTTGAATGCCTTACAGTAGAAGAATGTTTTTTATGTTTACTGTAGAAATATTACATTGAAATTTGGGTTTCATCTCTGACCATTGATTAATGAAGAGCGCTCAATTCCATTAATATGAAATTGCAGGAGGGAGCATTCATTTGAGAAGATGTTAAATGTGGCTTAGAAAAATCAAGAATCAATGGTGGAACATTCAGGCACAAACTCACAAAGTTAATCTTAAGAGAAGGAAAAAAGATCTAGTGATATGATTTACATACTGCGCTAAATCAAGAGTTGTTTAACTAAGGTTTGTTAAATATATACTAGGCTGTTCTAAAACATACCATGCCGAATCTAAGAAACCTCATTACAGCTTAGTTGTCTAGTCTGATGAAAAGAAGGAGTAGTAGTAACATGATAGCAGTGTTCCAATATCTCAGGGGCTGCCACAAAGAAGAGGGGGTCCAGCTCTTCTCCAAAGCACCTGAGGGCAGGACAAGAAGCAATGGGTGGAAGCTAATCAAGGAGAGAAGCAACCTAGAACTAAGGAGAAATTTCCTGACGGTTAGAACAATTAATCAGTGGAACAATCTGCCTCCAGAAGTTGTGAATGCTCCAACACTGGAAGTTTTTAAGAAGAGATTGGATAACCATTTGTCAAGTGGCTAAGCAGGGGGTTGGACTAGAAGACCTCCAAGTTCCCTTTCAACTGTGTTATTCTATTTCTATTTCTTAGCAAGAAATGTCAATGGGGTCACTAAATGCTGGAAGATGTTTAATGGCAGAGAGTGGGATTCAGCCTGGAGGTAGGTAGGAAAGCCATCCACTCAGATTGGGCCTAGTCAGTACTTGAATGGGAAATCAGCACAGAATATTAGTCTGAGAAGTTAGAAATCATTCCAAAGAAAGCAATGGCATACATTTTTGTACTGTTGCTAATGTCTATGAAGATTCTGAGTCATCCAGGATGCAGTTGTCTCCAAGGTGCTTTTTCGAAAGGCAACTGAACTATGTTTTTCCCCCTGAGGAAGAAGGCATTTCACTTCTCATCCAAAAAGCTTCATCAGTCCTGGCTGAACTGATGCCCCTCACACCATCCATCCAGAACTGATGAAGCTTCTTGGATGAGAAGCAAAATGTCTTCTTCCACAAGGGAAAGAAGTTGCCTTTTGAAAAAGCACCTTTGGGACTACTGCTGCCAATGCAATCACATGAATTACATCCATGAAAATATTGGGACTCAAGGTTGATTCAGAGAAGATTTTACTTTAGGCAAAGTAAAGAAGAGCCAAGTTAAGACAAACTACATTTATTCACTGCAAAAAGACACAGGTCAAGGAAATCCATTTTTTAAATGAATTGTGAAAGTCTGGGGGGAAATCCTTCTGCTGGTGCTTTTCAAAACATTTTCTAGGTTTTGCAGGAACAGGCTTGTACTGAAGAAATCAAAGTATTCCAGTATTTGAGAGACTGCCACAAAGAGGAGGGGGTCAGTTTATTTTCTAAAACACCAGAGGGCAGGACAAGAAACAATGGATGGAAACTAATGAAGGAGAAAAGCAACCTATAATGGAGTAGAAACTTCCTAACAGTGAGGACAATTAACCAGTGGAATAGCTTACCTTCAGAAGTTGTGGGTGCTTCATCACTGGAGGCTTTTAAGAAGAGACGGGACAGTCACTTGACTGAAATGGTATAGGATCTCCTGCTTGAGCAGGGGGCTGGACTAGAAGATCTCCAAGATCTATTCTATTCTATTCTATTCTATTCTATTCTATTCTATTCTATTCTATTCTATTCTATTCTATTCTATTTCTATT
>JANHFL010001761.1:221817-236504 GCA_032468155.1 Oxyrhabdium leporinum | reverse complement strand
CCAGTCACATGATCAAGCCACGCCCACCAAGCCATGCCCACAGAACCGGTAGTGGAAAATTTTAGATTTCACCACTGGTCATAACCCCAAGATAACTTATAACTTCGGTAGCTAAGCAACTGGTTATAACTCAAGGACTAGCTGAAATGAATAGTTTTAATGTGTAAACAAAGCTAATATTATAAGCCATTTTAATAAGTGTTCCTTTTTCAAAAGCTATCAGACATTCCTTTACTTTCCAAAAAGACGCCCATTACTGGTCTGAAAAAAATATTTTTGAAGAGTACAGATTTTCTTGTTGAGTTTCTTGCAAATACATCATTTTAAGGTTTCAAGGGATCTGACCTTTGATTTTTATAGATATGTATAAAATTTTTCCATCAATGAACCTTTTGAATATAATTGAATTCTTGAGATTTATTGTGAAATATTTATTATAATTGCAAAAGCTAGGTTGACAGGAAATTACCATTTGTGTAGTTTGAAAAAAAAAGTGTCTGAAAGAATGCCTAGTTCTTAGAAATAACAGATGAAACATAGATGTTTACCCTGCATTTATCCTCAATTCCATCAGATTTTGTGCATATTCAGTATCTGCAGGATATTTCACTCATTAACCTATTGTTTATATTTAAAAAAAATATTGTAAGTGCACTCTTTCTTAGTTTGAATGGATGTGGAGGCAATCCATTGATTTCTAATGAGGTTTGTTTAGTTCCACTATGTTTACCAAAAGATACAGTCAATTTTGTGACACTACTCTTTTTTTTAGAGCCAAGAGTGCAGAATGTATTGAGCAAGGATTAATTATTGTGAAGGATGTATCTCATTATATCCCATATCTTCTCCTACCAACTGCATCTGGTATCTTCAGCCAGTAGTGCTAGTTATTCCCTGATGATTTGATAAGGAAATAACTATTTATGTTCAGAAGTATTGTTAAGCTCTTAAGATGATTTTTTTTCTGCTCATTTTCAGGGTTTGTTCTGGAAGACATATTCCCTCTTCAAAAAAAAAAAATGTGCCCTCAACTTTGCCAAATGCCTCCCCATCCTTCACAGATGTTTGTAGGAGGTTCACCTCAATGTAACTATTTCATCTCATGAAGACGTGTTACTTTGCTTCAAATAGATGTTGGAAAATCCATCTTGTTTTTGTGGATGCAGAACACATTGGAGTATCTAGGCATGGACATCACTGGTGGGGGAACAGGGTGTCACTTCACATTTGTTTTGAAGGGGGGGGGGAAATTCATTCAAATACCTAACCAAACAACAAAGATTTTCAAAGATCTGCACAACTTTAATGGAAGTATGTCTATTGAACAACGGAAACAAGGCACGATAAACATACCTCTGGCTCCTAACACCTAAATTCTATATAGGAAGTTTTGATAACTTACCACTAACATTTGAAATCCTTATCCCAAAGAACGTCATTTAGAATAATTCTACCTGTCCATCCAGTCTACATTAGAATATAAGAATGGCCCTGCTGGATCAGACCCCTGGCCCATTTATCCGATGGTCTGTTCTTATAGTGGCCAACCAATTGCACAAGGAAACCTAATAGTCTCTCAGCAGATGGCCTTCAGAGGCAGTCACATTCCCATCAATACTAATAGCCATTGCTCCCCAAAACTTCCATGAATTGGTCCATCTCTCTTTTTTTTAAAACTAATCAAACTAGTAGCCAGCACATCTCATGGTAGCAAATTTCAAAGCTGGATTAAATGTTGTGTAAGGGACAAACAAAAGGATTTTTTTTAATTCTTCCAGGATTCAATTTCATTGAGCAATCTCTGGTTCTAGTATTTTGGGAAGGGAGAAACAGCTTCTCCTTGTCCACTTTATCCACATAATTTGTTAAGCTCAATCGCATCCCTCTCATTTGCCCCCCAAATGTCACAACCACTCCTCCTAGGGAAGCTGCTCCACCCTTTTGATCATCTTAGTTGCCCTCTTCTGAACTCTCTCTAGTCCCATGGTACTTTTTGGAGGTATGGAAACAAGAACAGGGAATAATATTTAGATGCAGTCTCACCATTGATTGATATATGGCATTATCACATTTATATTCTTATTTCCAATACAATTTCTTATTCTCCCTAACATGTTTTTTTTGGCCTTTTTTACCTTAAATTCACACTGGGTTGACACCTTCATTGAACTATTTACCATTGGATCTCTTTCTTCATCTTTCACTGTTATCTCTGATCTTATTGATTTTCATGAGTAGATAGGATTTTTGGCACCAATATGCAATCCTTTAGACTTGCTTACGTTGAATGATATTTCCCGTTTTGAGACCCATATTTACATCATGACTTTAAAATTGTGCTTTCATCAAATTCTCTGTACATATTCAGCTGTTTTGCAACTCATCTTTATTGTACATGTAACATGGATGCACACATGACAGAAGTTTGGAAGGCAAAATGTCACATTTCCCTTACCCAAGAAAGTGAGTCTGAAATATTCAACTGACATTATCTCATCAGGCAAATGGATTACACACATGCTTGGGGAAAGGCTACAAAGAAACCCTGCCTGCGGGCAACTCACATTCTTAATCTGGGTAATACAGTTATGGTTCAAACAAGAATTTACACAGTGCTCAAGTTATTTCAAAGACTTAATTGCTTTCTCGGTAATCCAAATTGCTTGCAGGCATAGAACGGTTTGTCTAAGAACAGGTCCTTATTTGGATTTTCATTTATGCTCTAGTCCACCTGAGAAACCAGGTTCATCCTCTTAAGATCCTCCTGGCTATGAGCAAGTATGCTTTTGTCCATTTTAAACTAGCAGACCCATTTCTAGAGCTGTGCCCTAATCACATTATCACTGCATCACGGAAATCTTCTTTACACTAGATTGTCTTTCTGAACATTTTAAGAAATGTTTGCTACAATTCAAGATCAGGAATGTTTCTGACACAGGTCAATTCTTGGGAGGCAGTGACTCTACTTTTTATAAATTTTTCACCAGATTCTAGTTCATTTGTAGTCTCACCTTTTTTTTTACCATAAATCTTAAATGAACCAAGACCAAGAAAATCTCCTATATGAAACCACTAAATCTACTGCAGAGGGAATTCTTATTACGAATGAAGGCGAATATACATGCCCCAGGATAATGTTGCAGGATCCAACCTGGGTCGGCCACCGGGAATTCTTATTACTTGTCAACATATGGTTTGTATTTGGTTAGGATACAGGATGGAGTTTTTTCTCCAAGACCTCAACCAAAATACTTGTCCATCATACCAGCAAAATTCCAGAAGGATATCCCAAGTCTGTGTAAACCTAATCTGTGTAAACCCTTTCAGTAGGAGGGTTGTGTTACTTTCTACATGATGTTTCACAATTGGCTCGCAAAGGTTTGTTTCAAGCAGAAAAATGAGACAGCAAATTGCTGATCTATTAATTTTCTGCTACGTTCCATTTTTCCCATTTACCTTGTGATTTTAGAGTGCCCTTGTCTTACTTGAACTGTAGCTGTAGGTCACATTGAGTATTTTAATGAAAAAGGAAGATCATGTTTACAGAAAAAGAAATGAACTATTTTGGTAGTTCATTGTTCTCAAATCTTTTGCTCCCAAGATTCAGGCAAAGTAATAAACATACAATGCATGTCATATTTGAATAGAGCTATAATGAGAGCATCACCAAAGGTGGCAATACCGAGTCAACCACAGCTGAGTTCTAAGATAGCTAAGCTGGGTCAGACTTCATTAGCACTTGGATGTCAGTACAGGTAGTCCTCGACTTATGACCAAATTTCTGTTGTTAAGTGAGATGTTTGTTAAGTGAGTTTTGTCACATTTTACGACCTTTCTTGCCTCAGTCGTTAAGTGAATCACTGCTGTTGATAAGTCAGTAACCTGGTTGTTAAGTGAATCTGGCTTCCCCATTGACTTTGCTTCTCAGAAGGTTGCAAAAGGGATCCCATGACCTTGGGTCACAGCAACGGTCATAAATATGACCCAGCTGCCAAGTATCTGGATTTTGATCACATGATCCTAGGGACGCTACAAAGGTCATAAGTGTGAAAAACGGTCATAAGTCACTTTTTTCAGTGCAGTTGTAACTTTGAACGGTCACTAAATGAACTGTTGTAAGTCGAGGGCTACCTGTACACTACTGTAGGGAATCCCAGGATAGCAGACTAGATTGGGAAGTTATATAAAAGCTCCCAAAAGAAGACAGTGGCAAACCAATTTCTTACTGTGCTGAGAAAATGATATGGATTGTCCCTGTAATCACTAGGAATCAAGTTTAATTTTGGGGTAGTCTCTATTTATAATAAGAGCATGTTAGGATTTGGAGTCTCTTGCTCTCTGCCCATAATATAGAAAAAAATATAAAATCCAAGTTCTCTTTCATACAGACTGTAAGAAGTTCATTTTTGTTCATTCTCTTCCTGAATGAACAAATCTCCTCGGAACAGCAACTGCATCGTCTTAAGCAACAGAACTTAAGCACAGCAGTGAGCCGAGAAGTACAGGTAGTTCTCGACTTACGGTCATAATTGAGCCCCAAATTTTGGTTGCTAGATGAGACACTTCTTCAGTGAGTTTTGCACCATTTCACTACCTTTCTCACCACAGTTAAGTGAATCAATGCAGTTGCCAAGTTAATAACACGATTGTTAAATGAATCCGGCTTCCCCATTGACTTTGCTTGTCAGAAGGTCGCAAAAGGGGATCACATGACCCCGGAACGTCTGCAACCATCCAAAATATGAGTCAGTTGCTGAGTGTCCGAATTTTGATCATGTGACCAGGGGGGACGCTGCAATTGTTGCAAGTGTGAAAAACGGTCATAAGTCACTTTTTTTTTCAGTGGGGTTGTAACTTCGAATGGTCACTAAGCGAATTGTTGTAAGTTGAGGACTACCTGTAATACATTTTGAGCACTTCCTCACTCTTCATTCTCATTCCCAACATTTAGTTATAGCAAGCTGAAAAAAAAGACCAATTAGATGTTGCCGGGATGAGGGCATTGAACGGGAAAGCTAATAGATCAAGCATGCCTTTCTTCTTGTTTTCCCACTCCTGCTTCCAGGACAGTGAGTCTATCACCTTTTCCATAAATAAAAAGACTAGGCAATAGTAAGACCAGGAAGTGGGGAGAGATATGACCTTTTCATCGCTGGCCAGCATTGATTGATCCCTGATGGAGGGATACCGGTACCCATACATTCTCCATGCGAGAGAGGATCCAACCCCAAAATGGGTTGGGGAAAGGAAAAAAGATGAAGTTGCCTCTTTCTTCCACCCATTATATTCCTTTGAGCAAGATCTAAAATACAGGTAGTCCTCGACCTATGGCCACAATTGAGCCCAACATTTCTGTTGTTAAGTGAGACGTTTGTTAAGTTTCGCCCCATGTTTCGACCTTCCTTGCCACAGCTGTTAAGTGAATCACTGCAGGTGATAAGTTAGTAACTCAGAGAATCTTGCTTCCCCACTATGCTTGTCGGAAGGTCGCAAAAGGTGATCCCATGACCCTGGGACACACCAGCGGTCATAAATATGAACCAGTTGCCAAGCATCTGAATTTTAATCACAAGATCATGGGGATGTCGCAGAGGTCTTACGTGTGAAAAATGGTCATAATTGGTCCACGCTGGACCACAAATGGTCACATTTTTCAGTGCCGTTGCAACTTCGAACATTCACTAAACGAACTGTTGTAAGTCGAGGGCTACCTGTATTAAGGATAGACTTACAACATGTCTATTCTCTGATGTATTTTAATCTTCAAGGAGAATGCCAATTTATATGTAGTCAAAAGGTTCCACACATACCTGTGAGATGTCAACAGACTCCACTCTTGCCAATGTCTTAGTTCAAGAAATCTTTAGAAAGAGGGAGCACTTAGGACTAAACATTAGTTGGGTACTGAAATCACCTGAAAAGCCAAAATGTGGCTTATCGGTGAACACATCCACTGGTGAGCGTCTCCTTTCAAGCATGAAAGCTAAAAAGCAGCTGCCCCGTTAGTCATCTTCACAATAATTCTGCAGCACATAACCAGAAAGTGATGTACCATCAGCCACAGGCATCTTTCTTGAATTGCTTTGAAAAAATAATTTAAATGTCCCTAGACATGGAAGTGAGCTCTACCCACAGAAATCAGGGAAGGAAACTAAGATGTGAAAATAAGTGGAAGAGGGCATCTGTCCATCTAGCCTCCCAGCTGAAGAAGATAGCAGAGAAGAGAAGTATTCCTATTCTTTTCTAATCCTGTTTTTATTTAGCATCACATGTTAAACTAATAGCCTTGTTCTTAAAAAGCAGAAAGGAAATTCCACTCATTGCCCATTATGTAGAATGGAAGGACCTGAGAGAGAGCAAAGGTATGACAGTCGTACAACATGGTTTATCCTAAATATTATAGCACAAACTCTTGAGTGGTTCACAGTAACCTCACAAGCTCAGGTTGCCCAAATTGCTTAAATCAGTTACTTTCACACCTAGCAGCTGCATTTACTAAAAGTTAACTTGGTTAGTTTTTCTCTACCAAGAAAAAAACAGGTCATTTGGTTAGACTATGGTTCGGTGTACTGTACAAGCTCAGTACATTGGCTGATTCAGTAATTGCATTATTTATGTTGGGTGAATGCATCTTATGATGTTGTCCAGCTATATTAAATTTTGAATGATGAGTGAATGAAATAGATTATAATAACCTATAATATTATCCAGTAGTTTTATTTCCTTACTGCACTGTAGGTTATCTACAAAGAATAATATGTAACAACCCTCCAACGTCATTCCCTATTCTACCTCTATGGTAGATTGGGTGGTTGTGCTAAGAGACAGCTTACAGGAACCTCACAACATAATCCATTGTTAATTAAATCCTTTGTTCTTGTTATGCTGCAACAAAGCCTCATCTCTGACTAAATTAACTTTTATTGACTTAAAACAGCGTAACTGCTCTTTTTAATTTTCAAAAACATATTTAAAAGTTTTGCAGTTAAAGGAGGGTTCCTATCAGAGCAGAAATCCTTCTATTTTGATATACGCTTTCCCAATGGAAGAAAACATAGGTCAGACAAATCTGGAGTAGTTTGTCTGACACATATGCCAGACAGCTGGCAGGACAGCCCAGAGCAGCTGGCTGTGGGGAAGGGATGATACCAACAGGCAGGGAAAACACAGAGCAGCTAGCAAAGGGGGAGACAGCATGGCCTCACCCTGGCATCCACAAGTCAGATGGTCCAGTCTGGCATACGGGATTGGACCTACTGCCCCCACTTTCCTGTTGCAGATAATTAATGCCTAGGTTTGTCAACTTAAGTAACTAAAACATGTGGACTTCAACTCCTAGAATTCTTCAGATAGCTATGCTGTCTAGGGAATTCTGGAAATTGAAGCCCACATATTTAACAATGGCCAGTTGATAAACACTGTCCTAGTCCTATCAACAAAAGAGATATGGAACCATATACCAGCTTTCCTTCCTTAATGAACTTTCTGGTAAGCAAAAGATGGAACGGAAAAGGTGGGGAAATATGGAAGATTTTGTAAATGCACCAGTTTCTTAACAATTTCCTTTGCCCAATTGTTCCTCGGGTTTTAAAGAAAGGTCTGCTTTCAAAATATTAGCCTTGTAATAAATTGACAGGTTTTTAGGAAAATGACTTTGGTATTATATTATAGACTATCTTGACTGCTTCTAAAGGAACAGATTTCATTTATCTATTGTCACTACTTGAGGCATTGAAAGATTTAAAAAATGGCAAAATGTTTATGGAAACCAATGCCATCATTGTGTAATGTTGTGGATTAACAATTTTTAAAAAATCAAACCGCACTACAATACATTTAGAAGGAGAAGTAGTTGAATATTATCCCTTCAGATGCCCTTTTAAAAGAACCTACATAAAATGCCATTTGCTAATTTAGGGAATATTTTGTTTCTTTTGGCTCTAGGGACAACTAATTATTTTTTTTATTAATGTCAATGCTTGCTTTCACCAGCACACACATTGAAATGTCAGTCACTTTTCACTCAACAGGAAGACCCTTGGTGCAGAGAAAAATAAATCAAGTTCTCATTTAACTTCTCTGTTCACAAGCCTCAACAGATTCCTGCTCAAGCTTTAAATATACTTGGGGGAAGGGGAGAAGAATACAAAAGGTTCATCCCCTGAAGTTCTTCCCACCTTAGGTAGCTTTATTTGATCAGAAAAGCCCTCTTCACCTAAACAACCTAGATTAATAAAACCTATTTTCATCCTAAAACTGCAGTTTAGAATCACAGATGGAGGGAATTTAGCAGTCAGAAAGATCAGAAAGACATGGCATCTATAATTGCAAAAATGTGCGGTATTATATGTCACTAGGAATTTTAAACCCAGGAAGGCAGAAAAAGGACTTCTTCTGCCTCGAATAAATCAGAGCTTCACTGCCTGCAGGGTTAAGGATCGCAGCTAAACTGATGTAGTCAGAAACACAGTGTGACATGTATCACATGGTACATAAAGCACACACCGCATGTATGAACGCTAAGCTTACCCCCCCCCCCCCAACTGTATATATACAGTCTACTTATTTTTAAAAAACAACAAAGGTAAGTAACAACTGTGCGCAAAATAAGACTCCTTCACGAATGCACCGACCGCCCTGGCAAATAAAAGGAAAAGCAGAAAAAGGCGGCCAAAAAAAAAAAAGGAGAGGAAAGACCAGGAATGTCGTTTGGAGGTGGCAGCGCTCAGGGACACTCAACGCCCGCTCCCAATAAGGAAAACTACACCCCGCAAACCTCGCCCTTTCCAAACTGTTAGGAAAGGACCTCCTCGCCTGCGGACGGATAGATCCGTCTCTACTCCGGAACGTCCGAGTGGCAAATACACTAGTAGTAGAAAGCGAGGGGCTTAATCCCGCAAGCAAGGAGTCGCCAGGGTGAGCTAAAGATCCCGGCGAGGTGGCCGAGAGCAGCGCTGGCTCTTCTCCAGCTGCACAAGGCAGGCAGGGAAGAGCCAAGTCCGAGGCTCCCGGCTCAGCTCTCCTCCCGAGGGAGGGGGGGGGGCGGAAGCCGGACCGTCAGGGGTGTGGCGCGCGCGCTGCCTCGGCCCCTCGACGGACTCGGGCTTCCACGGTTCGGACGCGCCTTCAGGGCGAGATCGGGCTGCGCAGAGGCGCGACAACGACGGGTACCTCGCAGCCGTACAGCTGCCCGAGCTGCTCCACGATCCACTCTTCCAGCACTAGCCTTTTACGCAGCTCTTTCCGATCGTACTTGACCGTCACTTTGCCCTGCTGGTGGCGTCGCTGCTGCTGCTGCTGCTGGACTTGGACCACGGCGGGGGCGACCGAATCTTCCCGGGAGGCGCTTCCGCGCGGGCTCTGAAAGAAAACCCGGGTCCCTCCGGCGGCGCCTCTTCCGGCGGCGGCGGCGGCGGAGCCCGATTCGCTACCTCCGGTAACCACCGACATGTTCCAGCTCAGCCTCGTGGGCAGATCCGTTCCTTCGGGCGGGCGGGCGATCGGTGCTTCGGGGAGCGCCACCGGAGCTAGCGGTATGGCTGCCGACGAAGATGACCTCCTCCGGCCACGCCGCCGCCGTCGTGCGGGAGCGCTCGCCTGCCTACACCTGCGGCTCGGAGCCTCTCACGGTACTGCTCGCTCCTCCGCCGCCGGTTCGGCAGGAGGAAGGCGGGGTGTCCAGCAGTCTGAAAACGGGGCGGGGACAGCGCCTTAAAGACACCGCCAGCGCTTCGCTACGCGAGACGTTTGGCCCTTGTCGGTCCTTCGGGGGCCGCTGCTGGCCTTCCACCCCCATTCCCCCCCCCCCCGACGGATCTCCTGTGCCTTTAAGGCGATTTCAGAGCTACTACTTGTGGGGCCGACTTAGAGCTGCCGGGGATTTGGGCTGAAATAGAGCTTTGCCCTCCTGTTCACGCAGCTCTTCGAAGAACAGAAGTCGTACCAGGGAGAGGCATGCCTGTCCCGACTGATCTTTTTCTCTGATACTAATATAATTTTGGCTTCCGATAAATGTTTGTGTGGGACTTCAAAAGTCTCTTTTATCCGTCAAGTAATTTGGAAGACACCAAAGCGGGTGAACATATTTATGCAGCTGTGTAACAGCTGTGGTTTGCTTACTTGTGGCTTGTAAGTCAAGATTTGCATTTAAGTCACACAGGTAGCTGTATGTGTGAGCAAAGGCAGTTTCGGCTTACCGAAATAATTAGGAGTAGGCAAACTATGGATTTACATGGGTGATTGAAATCTGTTTCCATGAAAAGCCGTAGTTGACTTAGCTGTGGTTTGTTGACTAAATTGCATTCATACAAATTCACGCATAATTAAAGAATAAGGCCCTGTGCAATCTGAATTCAGGAGTAAAGTACTATGATTATAATAAAGGAAAGTTTTTGTAGCTCAGGTTGACATGAGGGGTCCTTGGTGCTCTCTGAGCTTGCTTGTTTTCTTGCAGACATTTCATTACCCAAACTAGGTAACATCATCAGTGCTAGTAACACCACACTCCTTACTGCTACTGATGACGTTACCTAGTTTGAGTAATGAAATGTCTGCAAGAAAAAAAGCAAGCCAAGAGAGCATCAAGGACCCCTCATAGTATGATTCTTCTGCAAACAGGCATGTTTGGTCAATTTTGGCAACCCAGTTTCTGTTCTTCGGAAATTAAATCAATAGTAAGGAGAATAAAGGGTTTGGACACTTAGATGGTCTTGTGAAAGTCTCTGTGTTTGGGAGTACATAAAACACAGCTGCCATTGAATAATATGATCCTAAAGTTTCAGATAAAATAACTGAAGCATATTAAATTCCCTTGCATTTGTTTCAGGTTGTTATTCTCTGAATCAGTCTAAATCCTTCTCAGTGTGATGCTCCAAATTGTACACAATAATTCAACATGCGGTTCGGCCAATACAATGAAATGGAGCACTTCCTTTTGAAAAGCATACAAATTGTGCTTGCCTTTTTGCAGCCACATTGCAACATTCACTCAAATATTGTATGCAAGTATCTACTTTTTCAAAATATATAAGTTCTATTACCAAGATATTACCATATCCTCCATCCTATACCTGTAGATTTGATTCATGATTTCTAAGGGAAGAAATATGCATTTGATTCTGTTAAATATCATTACGTTATCCTCAGGGAGAAAGTATTCAAGCAAGGAATATAATTATGTAATTACAGAAAGTACTAGATAATTGCAATAGAAAACACCTAACTTTGATGCCTGAAAAGCAAAGGCTGACATCTTAATTAGGTGCAATATTCTAAAAACCACAGTAACTAAAACATATTATGGTTAAGCCAAATAAAGGGTCACAAAATGTACAAGCTTTCAAAGATCTCCAGATATTTTTTTCTTAAATTATTACAGAAAGCACCTGAGGAATGTGAAGAAAAAGAATAAAAAAATTATATTTAATTTAAATAATACATTCTTCCTAGTCTGCAAGGTAGAATGTAGGAAACAACTAAAGAGGTTCAAATTAAGCTCTCTCTGTTTATTGTGACTGTATACAGGACTCCCGCAAAGGTTGTCATTATGAAAATACTAACAAATATCTGTACCCAGTGAGACAGACTGAAGTCCTTGACTTACAACAGATCATTTAGTGACTGAAGTTACAGCTCTTTAAAAAGTGACTTATGACCATTTTTCACACTTATGACCATTGCAACATTCTCACAGTCACATGATCAAAATTCAGATGCTTGGCAACTGACTCATATGTATGACCTTTGCAGTGTCGTGGTATCATGTGATCCCCTTTTACAACCTTCTGACAAGCAAAGTCAACGGGGAATCCAGATTCACTTAACAACCGTACGCTAACTTAAGAACTACAGTGATTCACTTAACAATTATGGCAAGAAATTGGCCACAATGGGGGAAAACTCACTTAACAAATGTCTCACTTAGCAACATAAATTTTGGGTTCAATTGTGGTCGGAAGTCGAGGACTACCTGTAATACTTATAAAAGGTAAAGGTTTCCCTTCTCCAGTCATGTCCAATTCTAGGGGCCAATGCTCATCTCCATTTCTTAGCCGAGGGAGCCAGCATTGTCCAGCATTGTCCAAAGACGCTTCTGTGGTCATTATGCCATGGCCAGCAGCCAAGGGATGCTGGTACCTTTCCAACGAAGTGGTACCTATTTTTCTACTCACATTTGCATGCTTTCCGACTGGTAAGTGGGCAGGAGCTGGAGCAAGTAACAGGAGCTCACCCCATAGTACGGTGCTTGTGTCTTGAACCCAAGCAGTCAGCTTTCCTGCTGACAAGCTCAGCACCCCCTTCCCCGGGAGTAATATTTATAACATCATCATAATAGTAATGTCTTTAAAAACAGCATACTTGGCTACTTCTTTTGGGTAACACGGCAAATACATTATTATTCCATTTCCTCAGTACCAGCACTGAATCAGAAAACCAAGTTTTAAATGAAACTCTGTCTCTGATACATGATGACTTGGGGAAGGTAATCCATCATTGTTGGGAGGAGAACAGTCTAACCATGTTCAGCCAAGCATGCTTCAAGAATAAATATTAGAAGGGAGAGAACCCAAGTAAAATTTGCAGCTCCCTCACAACCATGCCTCATCTTCCATTCCCTTTGGCAGGTTCATGCATCATACTAAGCTATAATACAGCTTATGGATGTTATATAAACACAGTTATCGTAATTTGATTATAATTTATGGCATATTCTATGAAATTAGCCAGCTAGGTATTTTCAAGGAACAATACTTCGAACACAGATCAGCGCAATATGTGAATGTAAGCATTCTAAAAGCTTAGAGTCACATCAAACTGACCGAAATTAGCACTTGCTAATCCTTAAACCATAATTCTGATTTCCTTTTCCTGTCACTGAAAACAATGATCAACATTGATTCATTCATTTAATTAACTTATATGGTGGCCCACTTGCCAGAGAGATTCTGGGTAGCTAACAAGACATTAAAAGAAGTAAAAAAAAAACCAACCCAACAGATGTACATTCTGGCTGTTAAAACACATCGTACCATTTTCAAAGTTGGGCATAATTCGAACTCCAAATCTGCCTGAAGGTGAAAAATGAGCAAGGTGTTGGATGACCTATAAAGTGACTTCCAACCGTAGGCATCCATAGAGGGGTAAGGCAATTGGGATAAATGGCACATGCACAATGACATTGCGTAATGCCATGACTGCATTATCATGCAAATACCATGACTTATGTACTCGTGTCAGATGTTATGGTGCAATACATAATTATATGGGTGTCTGCTGCTATCTGCAATGATATCAAAATGACAAATGTCATGTTATAAGCTCCATACGTGCACCTTAACATCACATACAAAGGGTGAGCTTGTTTTGTGATGTCACGGTGCATATTTTGTCACTTACCCCCAACCCTGCCTTCAAGGGGTACCTATGTACAACTGTGGTATTTGTATGATGATATCAGCATGTAGGTATCATTTTGACATCGCTGTGATTTGCTATGGGTACTGCCTCTTCCAACTTATACATGCTATAAAAAGGGCAAAAAAGCTTTCTGCCATCAGATGCCATTTTATTTCCAATGAAATAAATTGAAATTGTCATCAATCTTGAATAATTTGCTATTCACACAAACTAATTACAAAGCTTCAATCCCAATAAAATGATCTTTGGGGAACCCAAATTAACATTAATCCTCATATTGTGGACAACTAGATTATTACAGAATGTTCCCTCTACAAAATGGGGCTTTTTTGTGTGTGTGTGTGTGTGCAAGAGAGAGGTGGGGGGGAATCCTGTTTGTATATGCATACTCATTCATATACATACACAAAGTTAGTTTGTTTTAAAAACCTTAATATTCATCCAGGCTCTTATAAGGTTTGATCAGTCCACCTAAGCACTCCATGCGTTCTTTCTACAATTTTAGTCCACCATATCATGGAAGTAATACTTCCACATGGCTTCTGCAGTTGTCTAAACCATTGTTTCCATTTTACTGTTTTCAGTATTTTTCAATTTCAGCAATGTTAAGATATATGGACTTCAACTCCCAGGATTTGTCAGCCAGCCATGGGGAATTAAAGTAGCAGAAACAGAGAGCACTGGTTTAAGTCAAAGGGTTAACACATTCGTCTTTAAAGTCAGCAAGGCTCAAGGGCATACCAAAATCAATACTTCTGTACCAGAACCAATACGACTTTAATTGTCTGTCACGGTTGTACTGTTGTTTAAAGCCTTTTTGCATTATTGATTTTTCACCTTCTCCCCATAAAAAATAACCAATTTTCACCTCCTTATAAATGAAGCAAAATTCTTTTTTTTTTCTTTATAGACATACATACAAATATGTCAGAGTTAACGTGCTGTTTTATTTTGCATGACTATGAAGGGAAAAAGTGCAGAGAATATATAGATCACTGATGCTGATCTAGTCTTAGAAAATTGGAAGCATAAATGGATATCTTAGGTCAGAAAATTAAACTTTGCCAGTGCAGAGCATCCAAAAGTGAGGTGTCTAGCAGCACCTTTCCAGATTAACACATTTTATTTAAAAAAAACACATGTCTTGTGAACTGATTCTGCCTTTTAATAAAGCATGCTAGTCTAAAAATTCTCTCTGCTTTACTAATTCTCTCTGCTTTACTAATACAGGATATTCCTTTTAATTCCTTCCCCGGTCTGGCTCCCCCGCC
>JANHFL010001761.1:203718-214126 GCA_032468155.1 Oxyrhabdium leporinum | reverse complement strand
CCTGGTGCAGCCTGTGTCTATTATTGCCTCCAATTCTCTACTCCTTCCTGAACTGGGGGCTGTTAATTTAATTTTTATGGAAAAAGGATGAATATCTCCACTCACCATCGGGTCCTCTTCTCTGTCGCTCACCTCTGGAATCACTGCCACCAGCTTTGCATCATCCGTTTCCTCATTCAAGGGAGGTGAGTCGGTTACTCTCCATACCGCTTTCCCTACCTCCGGCGGTTTCTTTGGAGGAATCCTCTTCTTAGCCATCCCCCCTGATTGGCGCACTGGCAAGGGGGCTAGGCAATCCGGCGCTCGATGTCCTGGCTTGCCACATCGGAAACAGCTGAGGATAGCATCTGGATTCCAGGATCCCGACTCAGTAGGACCCTACCTGGGGTGGGTGGGTTTCGGAACGCTTCTCTTAAGCAGCCGACCCGGCGGCACCATTCTCCCCTTTGGATACAGATTTCGCTCCATCGCACACGCGGTTCTGTACCAATCTTGCAATCTCTGTGGTATCCATCTGACATTGCATGATTTTTTCACTTCAGGATCAACTGCTTCCTTGAAGTAATGCAGGACTATACGCTCGGGCCAATCTCTCAGATAGCTCGCAGTTCTCCTAAACTCCCACACAAATTCTTTCAGGGGTCTCCTTCCCTGCTTCATCGTCTTAATCCGCTTTTCATTTTCTTCTTTTATATCTGCATCATCGAACCTAGTTCTCATTCATTTCATAAAATCATCATAATCATCAAGCTCTGGAGCCCCTTCATGATGAAGCTGAGCCACCCATTCAGCAGCATCACCTTCATTCATTCCCTCTTGCGGTGTTTCGGACCATCTCTCGGTCATTTTGGAATCGATGACCATTCCCCTCCACAAAAGCTTGCACTCTTGCCACGAAATAAACTAGCTTCCCCGGAGTCCCACCGTATGTCGCTCGGAATCTCGGTAATTCCCCCCCCCGGCTGCGTGGGCTGTTGTCTCCTTGGAGGAGGGGAAACCTCAGGTCTAGCCGCTTGCGTCTCCTGCCAAAGAACTTCAGGTCACACAGGAACCTCAGGAGATCTGGGCGGCAGGTCTGGTATAAATTGCACCCAACCATGCTCCGGGTAGTACGCCCACCCTAACTGGAGGATCTTTCGAGGGGGCAGGGGTGCCATCAGTTGTTGCGGTAGCAGAGGAGTCCCACACCTCCATCTCTCTCTTCCCCCCTCGGAGGTTAATTGCTGTCCCAGCAATTTGGGAATCTCACCTTCCGCCATTCCACAGTAAGGTCCCATCTCTGCTCTATCCACCCGCTCTGCCGGTTGGAATGAGAACTTCGGTTGCTCAATCACTCATCTCTGCTGGGACTCAGATGTTCGTGGGGTTCTCGGTCCCACTTGCAGCTGTTCAAATTTTTCCAGCAACTTCATCAGAGATTGACTTCTCGATGGTGTCCAGAGTCCCCATTCTTTAGGACTGTCTGAGGAAATGATCTGCGGTTCACTCCAAGCCATATCGTCCACCGCCTTACGAGTTGCCTTCTGCTGAACTGGGACCTTCCTTCTAGCTCTGGCAGCACGCTCAACTTCAGCCGCCTTCATTTACGTCTCCAGTTCTTCCGAGAGAGGCTGTAGAATCTCCTCCAGAGGTCAGTCGGGTGGAAGAGCCGACGCCTCATCAAGCAGAGATTTTTCCTCCATCTTCCCAGAGTCTTACTATCACCTGTGTCCCGGATGATAGATGGAGCTCAGGACCCCGAACAGCCCCTAAGCTCGGGGAGCTGCCAAATTTTAAAAAGGAGATTCAGGTTACTGTCAGCGTCCCATCTACGTTCCAATAACTCACTCAGCACTCAGATAAGAATTAATCCAAGTAAGAGTTTATTAAAGAACCATGTTGGCACATCTGGGAAAAACCTGAATCTAAAGGCCCAGGATTTTCCCCACCCAAAAGAGAATTACAGAATCACCTTCTTTTGCCCATCATAGATCACATTCCCCAATCATAACGGTTACCCAACATTCCATCTTCCATCTCTGCACTCCTCTTCCAGATAGCGCACAGAACGGCCTTGACATTCTTTGAACATTCTTAGAATAATAATGTTTTGATTACAACACTACTAACTGTATGAGAAAGTACTCCCTCTCTATTTCTCATCTGTAATTATGTGGCAGCCTGTAGAGGCCTCGAATTCATGGCTTCAAAGGCTGACAGGTGGGCTGCTGGGGGTTGAGTTTCTATCTATTCCACATTCTCAATATGACATGTCTAACATAATTGTTTTTAAAATCCACATTAACCTTGACTTCATCATACCACAAATATTCATGCCACCCAACTCTTAGGTTGTGTCCTTCTAACTCCAAGAGCCTATTTTTCAGCAGCACCCACTCTTTCATCCAAACCAAACAGCAAGCTGCAAAATTCAATTTCAGATTGGGTAAACTCAATCCTCCAATTTTTTTTTTCTTATGACACCTTATATTTAACTTGTGGGGTTTTTTTACCCTGCCACACAAATTTACATGTATCTTTCTGTCTCCTACAAGGTTGCCAAGATATATGCTTGCCATAATCATTAGAAGTGGGACATCCTAAATTATGACATTTTGTTACTGAAGTATGTTCTACATCTATATTGTAGGTTTGTGACACATTTTTCAGAGTTTGGCCCCAAAAGTAAGTTTCAGTTTTAGATCCCTAGTAAAATTAAGCCCTGGAAACCGATACTAAAGCTTGGAATATTTTCTTGTCTCTGAAAACTTCAAGGTATCCCTTTAGGGAACACAAAAGTTGGGTTCACTGCAGTATAATTCATTTGCTTTTGGTTGAGCATGATGCATGAGTTCAACCTTTATGATGCATGAGTTCAACCTTTATAGTTTGCAAAATGTGGCATATCGCTGAACATTATATATGAACAGAGCACAGTGACCTGCTTCCAATAATATGCTAAACTATAGCAATGGCATAATTTGAGGTAAAATAATAACTGAATCTGGACAAATTAAAAGAGGGAGAGAAAGTATCTTCCTACTATAATAGCCACAAAATGCATTCCAGAGCATATGAGTACGTATTTCTATATGCATATATGTAAAGTAATCCTTAGAAACTTTTTTAAAAAAGATATAATGTATGCTGTATCTAACAAGTTCTTAAGTAGCCTCTATGCTGCTCTGTAATAAAGTGTAAAAAAGGTAGATTTGATTTGATTTCAATAACTAGTGATGCAACTATTCTATGGATAAAAACTAGTATATAGTATTAAAAAATAAGAACCCCATTTCTATCTATCACAAGTTTGATTTCATTTACCCTATAAACATATTGATTTTACAAAATTCAGTTAACTAGCAGACCTCCATACTTGTGACTCTTTAACCCTGGTTTATATTTTCCATCTGACTGGGCCCCAAAAACCCAGATGTTCATCTTCAATCTCTGAAAATATGGATACAAAGGCTAGATTCTGGAACTCCAAGGTGGTGTCCATTTTAGAGTTCAATGGGACATGAAATGCTAAGTATAAAAATGATGTGTGAAGCAAGAGAAGTAACACAGCGTAGGTATGCTTTATAGTTTTGGGCAAAACACAGGTGGTATATGGCTTTTTCAATAAGCTGTGGTGAAGAATGTCTCTTAGCTCCAAAATTCACTCATAGCTATCAGATGCAGCATTCTTTGTTCCGGAGGAATAACCCTTTCCTCATTTTGCAAAGAAAGGAATACCTGTAGTACAGTTTGCCATATTTAACTGAAACTCTTGGCATGCTATACTGCCTGGAACCCTGGAGTACTACTGCAATTAACGTTGAACGATTTATCCCAAATGTGTGTGGTGAACAGCTAGCCTTATGAATGTGTGGCACCTGAACAGTATGTACAAAACTGTGATCATGACATGAAAGTGCAATCTATTTGAAGATAGAATGTTAGGTAACTTGAAATTAATGGGCATGTTCCATTTCTGTCTTTTACTAAAAAGATTCACATTACCCAATTATCCCTTAATAGAACACTCTTCAGCAGGTTTTCTGTATGATAAAAGCAAACAGCAGTTAGGTTACAATACATTTTAAAAGCCCAATTTACAGTGCTACTCACTGGCTTCTTGCTCGCAGCTACATTTCATGAATTAGACATTTTACGTTCACAATCACATCAGTAAGTTAGATTCAGGTGAACATTCTTTCCAGGATTTTATTTTCCAAGAAATGTTCTGCTCCTAACTCCTTCCTGAAAAAAAACTGAATAGGGAAGAACGGGCTTTGACTAAACTCGAGCAAGATCAAACAGTTTTAAGCCCTCACGCCTGGGGACCTTCTATCTTTAATTCAGAGTGGGGTAGCTCTCCCCCACACAAAACTCTTACACAGTTTAGGAGCCCACTTGAACTCTCAGCTCCTGCTAAAAGAGTACCTAGCAGCCATGCCCAGGAAGGTCTTAGTACAAATCCATCTTATTGCCAGTGGCATCGGTTCCAAGGCTGAGTGATCTTGGTCAAGGTCACTCATCCCTTAGTCAGTTGTTTATTTGGTACTTGTTCGGACTACTTTATATGCTGTACATGGAACACCTCCTTAAAGTTCACTCAGAAACTACAGCTAGTCCAGGACTCAGTGGTACAGATGGTTATGGGAAGAACAAGATATGCTATGTAACATAATTACTTTGGCAAGTTATATTCGATCCCGATAGACTTCCAGGTTGAATTAAAGGTGCTGGTTGCCACTTATTAAAGTCTTCCTGGCATAGAGCTGCATTGTTTGCAGGACCATTTATCTCTAATCATGTTTTCCCATCCCATGAAAGCTGATATGTTTGGATGTTCTGGGTCTCTTCCAAGATGGGACCCTCAGGCGGCATGCCTTGTCTATCATAGTGCCTGACCTAAAGAACAGCTACCCTCCAAGATTCAGATTTCCCAGACATGGTTGGCCTTCCAGAAGTGCATTCCTAAAGTTTATGAGAATAATCTTGGATGGCCATGGATGTTTTATGCTTTTGTTTTGGCTTTGGTTATTCCTTGGATTCCCTACTCCTAACCTGAGGTTAAACAACCAGAATCACAATCTGCAGGTTGAGTGGCTTTAGAAGTGTATTAAATAAATCCATAACAGCAGACTACATTCCATGGAAGAAATCTGGCTTATCTTTATCTTCACTGAGGTTATGACCAAAGCTGAGTTAAAGAGGAAACTTTTTCAGCTATTTATAGAAGGCCAAATATGAAATCCTTGGGGCCTCTGGCAGTTGTTACTGCTTTCTAAAAAAGAACTGGGCCATAGGATATCTGGCTGGCAGGCTTATCTCAGCAAGACTGAACAGTTTAAAGAGTGATGAGGGCTGCAAAGAAGATATTGTTGTCAATGGCATATATATATTAATCCCAAGGGCTGTCAAAAGAAACTGGGACGTCAAACCATTGAAAAAGAAAAACAACAGCAGCGAAGTCTACTTGTTGATAAATGACAGTGAGGAGGGAAAAGTGTAACATAGGCTCTTGCATCACTGTTTTAATGTATACATTGAGATAGATAATTAGATCATTCATTCATTCTTTTGTTCATTCATTCTACTAAACTTATTATATATGCCACTCCAATTGATACCACTTGCTGGCATTCCTAGGTAGGAATGAGATTAAAATAATAGAAAGGAAATGGAAACATAAAAATAATTAAATTAAAAATTATTGGTAGATAGACATGATTGACCCAGACAACATTTGTATGGCATAGTATGCATGTTACTTTCTTAAAGCATTCTAGCAATAAAGGCATTCTGTTATAGAAGAGTTTCTCACTTCTTTAAATAAGGAGGAAATCATTCTGGGAAGATAATATTATTTTGAAATAATTTTTAATGAAAACATAGAAAATTGTGATCCTTGGGTTTGGGATAAATGGGAGGAACTCTTAGATTTTTTCTGGCACAGCAGTGCCCCTAAAGCATCTATTCAATTGACTCCATGCTTAAAGTCCTGAATAGACAAAGTTCAGCTTTTGTTTCCAGAAGATCCTCTCCATTGTTGTCCCATTTAGATAAAGGGAAAATTGGTGACAAACCAATAAATGAAAAGACTGTGCCCTCACAATTCCTTCAAGGGTCATTAGCTTAGTTCCTAGATGATTGCTCATTTGCTTTTAGACCCAGGGTATCTAGTAGATGTCATAGATGGAGTATTTTCCTGTACTGGACAAGGGGACAGTTAACTTTTCTAAGGAGGCTGGACACCCCCACCCCACCCCAGCCTCCACATTCTGTAAAATCAAAGATAAGTGCTGAGGCAGAAGAAAGCAAGAAGAAGAAACAAGAAAAATGTGCTTAAAAACATCCATTCCCACAACACTGTCAAACTATTTAGTAAGGCTGTATTACTATTATTCTTCTCATCTTTCCTATTACCTATCTCCTTTTCTACTTATGACTATAACTTTGTTGCTTGTATTTATATTGTTTTATTTAGTTTGCTAGTATGATGTATGTTGATTGTTTATTTAGTATCCTATGACTATCAATAGTGTTGTATCTTATGATTTATGATGAATGTATTTTTATGACTATAAGCATGATTTATCACTTATAGCTTTTATGTAC
This sequence comes from Oxyrhabdium leporinum, assembly GCA_032468155.1. NCBI lineage: Eukaryota > Metazoa > Chordata > Lepidosauria > Squamata > Cyclocoridae > Oxyrhabdium > Oxyrhabdium leporinum. The sequence continues at coordinate 207,538 of JANHFL010001761.1, read as the reverse complement.
ACTGAGAGCTTATGCATCTAAGACAAATTCCTTGTGTGTCCAATCAAACTTGGCCAATTAAGAATTCTATTCTATTCTATTCTATTCTATTCTATTCTATTCTATTCTATTCTATTCTATTCTATTCTAAACATAAGGCCTGAAAGATGTCTGCCCAACCACCTCTTCTGAAACGAACATGTGCTGAAACCCATAAATTTATTTGGAATTCTGTACAGGCCTTTTCTTGTGCTTCCTACCTTTTCCCTCCAATAAATTCCTTTTATAGCTACAGAGTTGACATAACATGTTTTAGAACAGCGGTGTCAAACTCGATTTCATTGAGGGTCACATTAAGGTTGTGTTTGACCTCGGGGGGGCAGGGTGGGTGAGGCCAGGTTGGGTGTGGCCAGCTCAACATCACTCATGTCGGGGGTGCCTGCAGCAGTCCAAGCGTTCTGCCAACAAAAATGGACTCCCGAGCTCCGTTTCCAGGTGCGATGGCCTCCCGCAACCCTTTACCAGTGAAAACGGGACATGCGGCCCTCCTGAGCTCCATTTTTGCTGGCAAAGGTACTGTGGGCCAGTCCCTCACTGTTTCCGGGGTGGCCCCGCAGGCCCGATCTAAGCACCCTGAGGGCCAGATCTGGCTCGGTGGCCTTGAGTTTGACACCCCTGTTTTAGAAGATACCTTCTCATTAAAATCATGCTCATGGGCAAGACTCAATGAATCTATAGCTACACCATGCATTTCAGACATGGTGTGTGATATAGTAAATTCTGTACTTTTAAGTTTTGGGCAGGAAGTTACAGAACCCCTTATGCCTTTTTCCCTGAAGTTGGGTAAAAGGGAGATATTCTTGGTAGGAGAGCTAAGAGCTCCCTATCCAGATATTTGAGTGAGTCTTAAAATAATAGCCTGAAAACAGCTTATTTTAAGGCTTCTTCATGGAAAACCCCTTAAAAAGGGTCTGCAGGGAGATTTTGAATTATTCCCCCGTGCTTCTTGTTTGTAACAATAAGCTAAAAGTGACTGCCAATGTTTTTTTTTCTTAACAACTCCTTTGGTGCTTTTGTGCTGAATTAATGGAGTACTCTGTATCTAATTAATTCACCCCAAAGTTAAAATTTAGTAAAAACATGGTAACTTAGGGATGGGAAAGTATGCAACCATCCACAGCACTATAGGATTTTAACCTAGTTAAAATTATTCTGTTGCACCATTACTATTGTTATTAGTATATATGTTACTATTTCTTTTTTCTTCTTCTTTTTTCTTCTGTAAATGATATGCCCTGACAATATACTGTATTCAAAATGTTTATGAATAAAAATAAAACAAAATAAATACTACAGGACTTAACCAATTCATCCATGCAACAAGAGACAAGATGGAATTCCCTGCAACAAAATAATTGGTTATTATTTTAATTATTAAATAATTCCAAATAGTATTTAAAGATGCATGTTGACATGACATAAATCTCAGCCTCCTTGTTTCTGTGGGATGTAAGCATGAATGATCCTTCTGAAATGCGGCCAGAATCAACAATTGAAGTAAATATATCTGTCATTAGAAATATTTCCAAGTAGAAGAAGCGTCTCTGAAAAAGGAAAAGCTGCTCTGTGACTGCATCAGCTCCAGTTTCCTCCAATCATCATTGGGGAACAAAAAATAGGCAAAAAGAGTGATTTAGCCCACATAAACTTTAGGGACTCGTTGCACTGCAACAAAGAAGAGGGAGTAAAATTATTCTCCAAAGCACCAGAGGGCAGGACAAGAAACAATGGTTGGAAACTAATCAAAAAGAGAAGCAACCTGGAATTAAGGAGAAACTTCCTAACAATGAGGACAATTAACCAGTGGAACAGCTTGCCTCCAGAAATCCAGAAATCGTGGGCGCTCCATTACTGGATGTTTTTAAGAAGCATCTAGACAGTCACATCTAAAATGGTATAGGTTCTCCTACTTCAGCAGGGGGCTGGACTAAAAGGCCTCCAAGTTCCCTTCCAGCTCATTCTATTCTATTCTAAATGCTGGATCCTTTGTCTGACAGCTGCCTGGACAGACTTGAGGTTGTTAAACCCTCATTTTGCAAACCACTGTTTCAGCATGTTCTGGAATATAAGCTTTTGTTCTAGGGGGAATACTGGCTGTGGGGGGTCTACAACAACTCACCACAGTCAATTCGCCATGGCCAACTCACCATGGCCAACTCACCATAGGCCAACTCGCTGCAGGACAATTCAAAAATTCAATTTAATTATTTAGAATAGTTAAAAAAAAATTAATTTTTGTTATTCACATTTTATTTTGTCCCTCCTTTGGCATCCTTTCTCTAATGATTCTGCTCCACTATTTCTTCGATATTTGTGTAATTCTTGTCCTGTGGTGAGTTACCCCTTGACGCATTGGCCATGGTGAATTCTCCCGTGGCAAGTTGCCCACAGTGAGTTGATTGTGGCAAGTTGTCCTATTCAGCTCCCATCAGTTGTGGCTATAAAACTTCTGGAGACTATTAGGCAGCCTATTTGTGATTTTAGTAAATGAGACATGAAAATCAATGGAGGACAACATTTGCTGCCTGCTGCTAGACTGGGATGGCCCACACATTCTCTGAATGAAAAGGACAAAAATATTCATCCTGCATGCTCTAGTGATGCCATTTCCCTGCAAATGAGAGAGCAGTAATGTCATTCTTTGGCAAGCATCTGCTCAACAAGACCACAGAGTCATTCTCATTTCATTGGAAAATGCAGGTATGTTTTCAAGAGATAAGCTCAGAGAAATTTCTTTCCTCCCAAATTACTCTTGCTGGAAGAAAATGCAGCTGAATGTTGAAATTACAGCTCATGCTCATTTGTTCACAATTGCAAACAGAACATATTAAATGACCCCACAACACTTTATTTAGCTATCAAATAAGGATCTCATGGCCGCAATTCAGAGAAATGTGACCAAGAGTGCACATCTAATATACTTCTTTAGATTATCTGTCTGCCCCACTTCCTCATTATTGCTTACTCTGCTACTCCACACCAGATCTTGCAGTTTGGCAAGCAGTTTTTAAAGAAGATAGTTTCAACAGTAGTTTAAGACGTGTGGAGGGATGATAGCTGATTCAGCACAAAAGTATCGTGCTAATGCAAAAGCAAACAATCCACATTATATCCTACCTTTAAGTGCAAACAAAATAAATCAAGTCATCCAAACTCCTTACTTTTAATACAGCGTACACTCTTGAAACAGTACCTTGCATTTTGCTGGAAAGATGACATTTGTACATTCACCTCAAGCTAAAGGACCCCCTGGTAATAGCTTTCTTTTAACATTGGTTCACACAGTATTCCAGATGCAGTTGTATTATTATTATTGTGGTTAGCCATACAGACAGCTAGATGTTTAGACTGGATTTAGCATTTTAATCCACCTATTGAGTCCTTCCCAAAGATCTAGGATAGACAGATGTTGTTGGTGGTTGGTGTTAAAGGTATCATTGCAAGGTGTTCTAAATAAAGCTGCCTTTTGTAATTTACTGATGGTGATTTTATCAATGCTGATGCTTTTCAAGCAGTGTTCATGTTGTTTTGGGATTGTACCTGAGGTACCCACAGTATTACTACTGATACTATCCTTGCTTTCTTTTGCTACAGTCATTCTCCTTCTATTTAGAGGTCTTTGAATGTAGTGCTTTTCCTCCAATTCTTTCTCTTCTCTTCTGTTGTCTCAAAATACTGCAACATCCACTATCCAGAAATTTTTGTCATCATCATCATCATTATTATTATTATTATTATTATTATTATTATTATTATTATTATTATTATTATTATTATTATT
>JANHFL010001761.1:184559-196416 GCA_032468155.1 Oxyrhabdium leporinum | reverse complement strand
GGGGGGGGGGGGGGGGGGCAGGGCCAACCAGGAGTGGGATTTGGGGGTTCGGCAAACCCTGCAGAATCTTTACTAAGGGTCCACCCAAACCCCCGCGAACCCCCAGCAGCCCACCCCTGCTACTTTCCAGTCTCATAGCAGACACTGTAATGCGGCATCTAGAAATTATAACAACTATAGATGCAGCCAAAAGTATGGATCTGCTATGTAAATGACATATTTGTCATAATAAAAAAGTATCAACTGGAGAAGACACATGAAACAAGCAACAAGATCTTCAAAGGAATAAAATTCACAAGAGAAGAAGAAAACAACAACTTACTACCCTTCCTGGATATCCACATCAGCAGAGGAAATGACAGCAAATCAGAAACATAAGTCAATTGAAAAATCACATTAACCAAGTGTTTACTACCAAAGTAATAACCTCCTACAAGCTGCATAAAAAAATTATCCTGACAAGCATAAATGTACTGCAGCAACCCAGAACACCAGAAAAAGAAATAGATCACCTATACATTTCCAACAAAATGTTTAGCCATGTAACTTTATCTATTCAACCCAGCAGCACAACTAGAAGAAGCTATGGAAAGTATAATGCTGCCATATATCAAAAAATATCAGACACGACCAACAGACTGTTATAACCAAATGACATTACTGTAGCAAACAAATCAACTAAAGATTTCTAAAACATCTTAAGTAAACAAAAGATCCAGTAAAGGAAGAAGGAAAAACAGAAGTCCTCTACAACATACAGTGAAAGGACTGTAACAGCTACTAGGTAGGACAGATAGGCAGAAGACTAGCAGAGCACATCCACGAACACCAATTCACACACAGAAGACATGATGAAAATGCCTTCATTTCACCATACATGAACAGAGTCAGCCATAGGCTCTCACCTCCAGAGTGCAAAATTATTGGTTTCCTTGTTGGGAAATTGAATCCACACGGACAACTTACATTCCGTTTTCCTCTCATCCTGCCCATTTATGTTGATACTGTGCAACATGTCCAGGTGAGCATACCTCGGTTAAATTTAGGTCCCCTGCTTTCCCGCCTAAGTCTTTTATTATAAACTGGATTAGTCCACCTGTCCACATTAAGATTGTGCATATAAGATATTTTATCACAGATTGATCTGGTTTTGACAGCAGCATCGGGGAATCTGCATGCTGAGATATAAAACTTTGTTCTTTGCTCAAGATGGGATAACGCAGACCTAGGAACTTCTCTAAAGTGCTGTATCTCCAATTTCTTGAAAATGGCATTATAGCTCTCTTCTTTCTACACCACACAATCATAACCGCAAGAGCAGGAGCTGTGTAATCTTCCCTCATTTTGTTTACTCTGACACATTTTAATCCCTTCAAAGAAATCAAATTTTTAAATAAGAATTGCCTCCCCATCCCCTGTACTTTTGGCCTTTCTCTCTCCCCAAAGAAATGGTCTCCTTAGTTGTCACTAATTTGGAGATAGATCTCCCACCCTAGTCAGAGTTTCTATATAGCTTTGGTGATTACAACTCAAAGACAGGTGGAATCAGCAACAAGATATAAGAAAGGCCTTGTCCTGCAGAGATTCCTTACCAAGTCAGTAACAGCCCCAACATCTCATATAGTTCTGCAGATCTGATAGGCTTTCATTCTGATCTATGTGAGAGTTGATGGCCCTCATTTTTTTCAAGGTTCCAGAGAAATTACTGATCTGAACCTGACCCTTATCGTTTGCCTGCTTTTGATTCATTCTTGTTTTCACATGGCAAAGCTTTGAATTTTGTTAGAACCAAAAAAGTTTTATTCTGTTGATTCTGGCAACTTCTTGGATATGATCTTATGGACATATTTCTGATTGAAAACCGATACTTAATGGGCCATTGGAAACCATATGCTTTTCTTTCTTTCTTAAACTCAGAGGTGAGGAACCTCTTATATATTTGTAGTCTAGTTTTATATGGTTCAGTGTATTTATTTGTAGACAGGGAAGTGAAAATGGACAGCTGTCCTGCACAACACACCTGACCCAGCCCAATACTGTACACTAAAGTCAGGGAAACCCTCTGTAAGGCCATGGAGTGGAACCCGGGGGTGGGTTGGGTTAGAGGGGAATTGAACTGGAGTGATCCAACAACATAAGGAAAATCCTTAGCAAATAAGCAGAATTATGCAAAAGTTATCTGCCCCTCTCTCAATAACCTTCCAAGACAAAGGGACAAAAGGGAAAGGGAAATTCTCCCTCCCCCCCCCTCTCTCTCACACACTGCACACACTGTCATCCAGCATCCAGTTTTTACTATCGTTATTATGCAGCTTAAAAATGAATTAATTATAATTACATGCAGAGAGGAAACAATTTTCTATAGAAATATTGTGCACGAAAATGAGATTTATCTATGCTTTTTAATAAATAGTCCATGTGAATAACTTGGATTTATCATTAATGGTGGTAGCCTCTAATTTTTTTTAATAGTATTAACACCCTATTTAGAATCAAACCTGCTTTAAATGTTTGATGTCTCTGACAATAATCTTAATAGTCTGTGATATCAAACATTACCAACCATCATTTAAAACACCTTTATGTTACATTTAAAAAGCCACTGGTATGTTATTAAAATTCTAAATCAATAATTTTTTCATTTATTTTATTCATTTTGTTCATTCATAATAATTATGTTCAAATATTTATTCTGTATTTTCATAAATGAACCATGTGTTTTCTATGCTTGATTGTAGCTCATTAATGTTGAATTCTATTTACTGATTTTCTATTTATAAAAGTGTAGGTGTTTTTACCTTTTATCATTTTATTGTTTTTCATTTTTTTCCATTTTTAATTATGTTAATATATTTAATTTCTATAGGTATGATCCCTTACTTTGATTAAGTAATGAGTGAGGATTTTATCAGTTAGGTAGGGCACATTTTTAATTCTGAGAGCGTTTGAAATTAGTGTTTAATAATATAATGTGATTTTTAAGGTAAACATGTTTCTCCATGTGATGTATTTCATTTTTTTTTATAATTAAGATAGTTTTCTTATCTGAAACAGGAACTTCATGTTTATTTAACTCTGATAGTATAAATTATAATCATTTAATATCATAAAATAAATTATTAATTACAGAAAGATTCATTTGTGAGAACATGTTATAGAATAATTAAAACTGTAGCAAGTTCTTCTATATTGTTTTTCTAACTAACCTTCAATGTTGCTGGGTTGGACCAATTTCTGCTGTTGTTCACAACGGCTAAAAGTTCATATATGTTCCACTATGACCATTTTCAAACAATTACATTTTTCCCCATGTATAAGTCTGCTTTAGTTTCAATTGGCTTTCCCACTGTGTGCTTTTTTGTATATTTTCTGATCTCATCTTGATTATGTTCAGTCTCCAGAGCTGCTGGCTGAATAATTAGGGATGCTTCCTTTGGTTTAGATTTTTTGAACAGCAATAAAAAAATAGTTTCAAATGGGTGAATTTGTGTCTGGATTATTATTATAACTCCAAACAATTCATCATAAGATTTTCAATCATCTCAGCAAATTCATTGTATATAAATATATTATTTAACTTTCATATGTTTGTATTATCCATCTTCAAAGCATATAATACAATAGCATAAATCATACAATACATTTTGACAAGTGAGAGGTGTTATTAATGGTGGAGATTTTAAAAAATGGTCAATGCACAAATAAACAGCAGGAAATATAATCTTTAACTTTCAGATATAAAAATTTCAAATTTCTGTTTGCTATTGATCCTTAATTTCTCTTGATAATATTTTAGGAAGGTTTGTTGCAAAGATGTTTTGCTTAGTACAATACATACCAGAAAATATATACCATTATAGTTGCCTTCAAATATGTTTTTATTTAGCTTTCAATCAAATACATATTAACAACTTAATGAGAAATGCTTTTAAATTATTCAGTTATTAAATAATTGATAAATTAAAATTAATTATATACATTATCAAATTTACCTACCAATATTTTTAAAATAAGAGTGCCTTTGGGAGATGCATGTACACAAGCATAAATGAATCTTTGATGATAAAATCTCCAGAAATAGGAACATAATATTTAATACAAATGCAGGATTTCTAAATATTACTGATGCTCCCTGCTTTTCTGTTTCATTATATGCAGCTCCAACAAATCTAAGATTTATTTGATCTAGATATATTTGATCATTATTTTCTATACCCTGACTAAATCATTTTGATGAATTTGGCCCTTATCTTAGATGATTCATTTTACGTGGAAGTTCTCCATATACCACAAGCTGATTTTATTTGGCACGTGCTTCTCTTCCTGTTATAATATAATTCATGATATTATCGTTTGTTTTTCTTTGTTTTGCAACTTCAGGATAGTTTCTAAGTTAAATATGGCAAAACGAGAACCACAAACTTTCAAAGGTGCTGATGTAAGTTCAATATATAGTGACATTCAGGGTTTTTTTTTAAAAATGCTATTAAGAGAAATCTCAATTTCAGATCAGTTTGCAGTTGCTTGGAAAAAATAGTCTTCCTAAGGATTTTTTTTAAAACACTTTTTACAATGCTTTAAATGCTTTCTGTTGATGATAAATAATGTTTTACATATTTGAGGGCCATTGCTTAACTGTGTTAATTTTTTTTCCAGTGAGGAAATCTATTGCCTATGTCTAACTAGCCCAATACTTGTATTGCTGTTGATGTGGACACAAATCATTATTTTCATATTTGAAAATAAACACTGGGATCTATCTTGTGCATGTCACATTTGTCTCAAAAACTCCTAGTATTATGACAACATTAAGCTATGACAACATTAGCAAACTGGCGCATCTGTTAACATTCGTTTTAAATTAAAAGAAACTTTCTGTGTGAATCTTGTCTTATTATTATTTTAAATGAAACAGTTGCTCAGTATGCTAAACACTTGAATGACTCAAAGAAACCAGACTATTCATTGCTTGCTGTACAATTTTGAAAACAGCCTTGACCTGATATACTCTTTTTCTTGTGTCCTAGTTTTCTAGAAGAAAAAACCTCTTCCATTTCTGAAACGAACTGAGAGTACTCTTGAAATAAATTTCCCAGCAAGTTCAGAGCAAGGGGCTTTATGTAATACTTGCTGACAGGTAATTCCATTTATCCACTAATGTAACCTGGAAAAATGATTTCCGGTCATAAGCGTTTGCTTGCCCTGCTATGATGCAACTTGGTCTTTGTACAAGAGACAGCAGGAGGGCAAATGCAAACTCATGTTGGTGCAATAATTTGATTTGGGAGAATGGAAGAGACTTTGACTGATATATCTCATTGGCAAAAAGGCCTTTTTCAGCAGCTCTTCCCTTTATGAATTTCAACATCTTGCCTGATCTCTATCGAAGACTGTTTGGTACAACCAATTGTTTTTCATTTATTCAATATTTGTTACATCATTCTAATAGTAATAACATTATTTTTAAGCATACCTAGTAACATCCTTTTTCAAAATCTAATCTTAACCTCTAATCTTCACTTTGATAGTATTGCATAAAGATATATATTAGATTAGAGATTAAGATCAGATCTTGAAAAAGGATATTATTAGATATGTTCCAAAATAACATTATTATTATTAAGATGAAGTAACGAATATTGAAAAAATGAAAAAAATGAAGGATTAAGTGTTGATACAGATATGTATAATAACATTAGACTATGTAAGTTTGATAAAAGTAGTAATTTCTATTTGTATTAATATTTTTTTCTTATATCAGAATTAATATTACTCAGCCGCCACACTGTCCATGCAATGATATGTATGCTTAAAAAAAATAAAAAACTTTACAAACAAAATAAAATTTGTAAAATTGGCTTCTTTTTTAGCTGCTGAAACATCCCCCTTCTCCTTCTCCGCTTCCTCCTCCGTTATTATCAACTTGACCTTATCCGGAACGACCCCCCCCCCCCCAACCTCTATCCAGACAATCCCACCTTCTGAACGTCAGCAACCCAACGTAGCAAGGAGTGACTGTCCCACCCCACCAGCGACCGGAGAGGGCTAGGCGGGGCATCCCGAGAGCTCCTCCCCTCCGCCCACGGAACGGGGGCGGGGTGAGGCGGGGCGGCCTCCCGCTTGGAACTGTTCGGGGATCGGTGGTGCTGACTGAAGTCGCTGCCTTTGCTCTCCGTCCTCGGCGGCTGGTGCAGGGAGGGGCCAGCATGGCGCGGCCGCCGCCACCCCCTTCTTCTTCTTCTTCTTCTCCTCCTTCTCCCGGACCGCAGTGGTAGCAGCCAGGCTTTCCCTTCCCTCCTTCTGTCGTCAGCACCGCCATCGTCCTCCGCTCCCGATGGCTGGCCTCCGTCCCTTGGGTGCTATGGCCGCGGAGGTGCCCGGCCCCCCGGGCCTCCTCGTCCTCTGGCTCTTACCGCCGCTTATTTTGCTTCTCGGGGCGCCGGAATTGTCAACCGGAGAACTAAGATCCCCGGCGGCGTCGGGTGTGGAATCTCTGCTGGAGGAGTTCCGCCGCCAGCTGCAGCTCGAGAGGGATCCCTCCGGCGGCCGCAGCGAGGAGCTGGAGGAAGCGGCCGGTCGCTGCCGAGGAGGGACTGAAGGACCAGCCGGCGGCGGCGGCGGCGGGAGTTTCTTCTCGGTCAGGTCCGACTCCATCATCCGCACCAAGGACTCCATCGCGTTGGGTGCCACGTTCCTCGGCTCTCCGGGCTCGGTGGCTGGTCCGAGGCATTGCCTGGATGCCTGCTGCGCCGATGCCCTCTGCACCCTCGCCGTCTTGCAGCAGCCGCCGCCGCCGCAGCAGCAGCCGGCCTCGGTCCGCTGCTATCTCTTCAACTGCACCTATCGCGGCCGCGCGGTCTGTGTTTTCTCCCCTCAGCGCGGCTACAACAGCTACTTCCTGAAACCCACCAGTCACCCTCCGGCTTTGGGTAAGAAGGACGCCGTCGGCTTAAGAGTTCGGCAGTTTCTTGAAAGGGGGCTAAAATAATAACGGCTTCAGTTCAGGGAAGAAGAGTGGGGGGCACGTGAGCAGAAGGCTCTTCAGAGTATCTTTAATGCTAGAATATAGGAATCAAGAGGTGATATAGCATTAACTCCCTGCCCCCAAAGATTGATTTATTCCCTCCTTCCCTCCCTTCCTCCTTCCCTCATATATCTGTCTGTATGTCTGTATGTCTGTCCGTCTGATTTCAATAGTCATCCGTCCCAGCAAACAACTCTGGATGACTAACTAACAGTTAAAAAATGCCAGCATCTTCTTCTTCACATATTTGTATAGTTGCACAGGCCATTTGCTTTTTCCATTCCATTGCTTTGCTTGGTGGGTATTCAGTTCAAAGTATTGCCAGAAGGAGTGTACCCTCTGCTTGATTATATCCAATAAAAGGGAGCTCACACTCCCTATGGATGATTGTTTCCTCTGTGAAGTTTTGCTTCAAATGCATTCTTGTAATTATCAAGGGATAATACAGAACAGGATTTTGCTTTCTTCTTTGTGACATCAGGAATTTGAGGAGTGTTGTTATTTCCCACCTCACTCAGTTTTGTGAAGGCTTTGCATTTCCATTACTTTAGCTTTTTCATTCATTGATCATCCTTGCTGCCTTACTATGGGCCTGTTTTTCCAGATTTTATGAATCCTTAAAGAGTGGTGCTCTGTGTGTCTATTCTTACTTCAAAATTGATTTGGGACTGGCAAAAGATGATCACATATGAATCTAATTTTGATATATGTAGACTAACTACTTCAAACTAGTCCACTCCATAACACAAATTTATCGTTGTGCACAGTGATAATTTGTGTTTCTTCTGAACATATGTTGTTTAATGTGCCAACTGCACATTAAACATGGGCAGGAAAGGACAGCTAGGTTTCAGTTTTGAAGAGTGATAATGTTATTTTTCTGACTGGAAATGAATCTGTGATTATTAGGGAATAAAATGAAGAAGTTGTCTTACCCTGAGTGATTGACCCAGCATATTAGAAATGAAATGAATTTTCCTCGTTTGTGTGTGAGGCCACAGTTAACCTAGTCAGTTGTGTTTATTCAATACACCATGATTCAATTAACAATGTAGCATTGTGTCACTGCAGTTCCAGAATCAATTCATTGGGTTCATTCCTTCCATTTTTCAAATTATTCTTGCAGCTGTTTTCGAAAACACTAGAACTGTATTTTTATAGCCCTGTTGCCTGAGATAATTAACTCAAATTTCTATTGCCAGCTACAAATGGGGGCTCTGGACAAGCCAAATGACCAATGATTATGTATGCCTTTGTCTTGCCTTTTTGAAAGGCGTTCAGTTACATACCAACATCGCAACTTACATTTACTGGCCTGGCTCAAAAATGAGCAGGATAATCATGAGCCTAAAATATTATCCAACTATTATCCACAGTGGACCAGAAATGCTCAATGGGCTTCTTCATATGAGATTCTTAACTGAGTCAATTAAAAATCTGCCCAAGTTTTCCATTGCAGTTTTTAGACATTCCAATTAATTGTATAGAAAATAAACATATACATTTCTTTTTTGATTAAACATTTTAGGAGGGGTTCAATGTGCATGCACTTACATTATAAGACATTCAAGCGATATAGCCAAATGATATGAGAAGCAGCGTGTGACATTCACTATACAATTATCCCTCCATCAGTGTGCATCCTCCAGGCTTTCCACAACTCATTTGAAACCCAAAGAAAGACATGAGATAATTTGTGTTTCATGTTCTTAGTTCAGAAGCAACGGAAGCAAGGGCAGCCTAGGAGGCTGCAGAATGATGGAGAAGTGGGGGGGGGGGGACCAACAACAAGGGCATCCTTGGCCAAATTGCAACTCTAGGTAAGCAAAAACCATGTCAAAATAAATTCTAAACCAAAGCTTGATCCTGAGTATCAAATGGAAAAGCAGAAGCCTTTTTCACAAGGGAAAAAAATCATTTTGCAGAATTGGAGGACTAGATTTCAAAACCATGACCATAAAGTCATCAAACTGTGTCAATGAATATATGCTTGAGTCTGTGTTCCTGTTAGCAGATGGTTAAATAGAAAGCAAAATGATATCTAATTTAAAATCTCAGAATCTACTTTATATAGGCTTCATAAACCCCAAATATAGAAGTTTTTCTTCTGCGTCCAATAAACTTGTACTAAAAGTCTGGAGTAGATTGATGAAAATATTTTGTTATTAGGACAGATTTTTCTTGATTTAAAAATCTATAATAAAACAATACAAGGGAGTCAGGCAAAGACAATAATCCTAACTTTGAGTGATGTATACTCATTTTTTCACTAAGATTCTTCATTTTAATTAGAAACTGATGAGCCCCCTCTTAGCAAGGCAGGAGAAGATATTATTCTTCAACTACCTGTTGACTGGGTTATTCTGGATGGCAGAGAAAGTGTGGATGACCATGGAATCACACAATATGAGTGGACGTTACTTCAAGGTGCATCTTCTGTTGATATGCAGGTACGTTATATTTTGCAATACAAGGTATATTATTTGCTGCACCTTTTGTGGAATTTTAGAAACAACAAAGTTGAGAAATATTTACTGTTCGTCAGAATAAAGCAAAGTAAAGAAATATTAGAGACAGTCACTTATTTTGTTGATATTTGTTTCCTGAAGCCCGCATTTGTGAAATTGGGTTTACAGATGATTGCACGCACAGACCCTTGCACACATAGACAAAGAACAGTTGAATTCAGATTCAGTGATGTTGAGACTAAATATATTAAAATCAGTGGAACTACTACAGTCATATCCAACTAAGTTCCTTTTTCAAATAGGTCTGAGTCTTAGTTCATTTTTGTTAAACTATGATTTATGTAATGACAATTTACTGAATAAATCACAGTTGGTTTCACACATGTTAAGCCATAAATAATGATTTATCAACCACAGTGACTAAGAAGAAACAAAATTCAAGTCCATCCTCAATCATGAATATCTACTGAGTGACTTGGGCCTAGTCACACAGCGGCTGTGACTGGAGAAGTAGTTGGCTTCTCCTATCACAGCAGGATCAAGTTTTCTCCAGTTTTACATGCATGAAAGAGACAAAGAATCCCAATTTTGCATGTGCTATGGAATGTCCTAAGTGCACTCTCCTTCCACTCTGGCTAGCTGGTAATGAGAAGATCAGGTCAGGATTGCTTCAGCTTTTTCTCTTGCCTTGGTGAGCTATTGCTTAATGTGGCATTGCAGAATATGAGTAATATATAGTACTTGCTCGCATATTTAGGAAAATGCATATCTTGGAAAGTGCAGGGCTCCAGCACTGTGCTCAAAGACAGGGTCACCTTTTCTTTATTTTGAAGGCATGTGCAATGAGTGTAAAACTGAAAGAAGTTGGGGCAAGGGAAATGTGTACAAAGATAACTGTCAGAAAAGGAAAGGGAACCTGGATGGCAGTGAAAATAGAAGGAATGAGTGACCTGTGGAGAATCCCCAGAAGTCTGCCTTCTTTTTCCTTTCCAGGCTTCATGGTTTCAGGAGGACAGGCTTGCAAAACAGGGTATTTTTTATGTTGGATAGGGCACCAAGATCTCGTGTGTGTGTGTGTGTGTGTGTTTGGGGGAGGGAGAAGGTATAAAATGCACAGAGAAGAAAATTGTGCCTGATAGTACTTTGCCTCAAGTAGCTGCTTGTGTCTCTTTCACTTCCTGGAAAATTGTCTTTTGAATGGGGAGACAGGACTGAGGCCCAACAGGGCTCCAGTTTTGCATGCATAAAAGGGATAAATAGGTGAGGTTTGATGCTAAGCTGATCTCTGGCACTCATTATAACAGGCGAGACATTCCTTGCTTGATTTGTGGGATTACCTCACCATTTTAGGCATAGGAACTCAGATTTTGAGAACCCATGTTTAAACAAAGATTCATCAGGGAAATCTATGAGCAAAACAACTGCATCTATTAACATTACAAAATATCATTTACAGGAATTGATGCAGACACTCACATTGACAAAGTACAAAGTATTTCTAGGAGTACTTCCCAAAAATTTGTAGTTATTTATTGAATTCTGGACTTGCCCTATTGTCATCATACAGATGTAGTTGAAGGGGTACTGTTACAGTAGTTATTACTTTATTATGTTATTATAAATAACAATGTAGTTATTTATTTATTATGTACTGCAGTAGTATTTTGCTTAATCAAAGTTTATATCCAATGGGGTTGCAATATTGTTGCAATTCCACTGAAATCTTAATATTAGAAGGGTATGCCTACCCTATATCTTAAACTATTTGGCTCTTTTATTGGTGTATCTTCTAAATTAAACTGCTATCTGGAAAAAAATCAGATGGCAAACCCCAAGCATAAATAAGAATATTTCACTTTAAATTTAGCAGATTTCCCCCCCAAAACTGAATGACCTTCAGTTTGTTTAGACCTGAGATGCAGAGAGTGGCTGCCTCCTAGAAGCCAACACATAAAGCCTGATTACAGTTATTGTTAACATAATTGGGGTCAGTTACTGATTATATTTGCTCACTGTAATGTTGATGTTAATGAGTTAATTTTCTTCAGCTCACAATGGTGAATAGAACTGCATGTTTGAACAAGATAAAATATAGATGCTTTGTTCAAGTCACCTGAATTCTGAGTAAGCAGTAGTGTAAAGAGAAATTAAACATATCACAGTGCCTTTTGGAAAGACCTAGAGCATTTAAGTCAGGGACAGCTGGCTAGAGTAAGGACAACTTGTATTGTTTCAGTGTCTCTGATGCCAAGGCAAATAACATTTTATTTTGTTAGGTTTGTTTTGTTTTGTTCATCTATCTATCTATCTATCTATCTATCTATCTATCTATCTATCTATCTATCTATCTATCTATCTATCTATC
>JANHFL010001761.1:150449-178646 GCA_032468155.1 Oxyrhabdium leporinum | reverse complement strand
AATTCTTCTCCCCCGATAGCCAGAGATGGAATAATCTGGCTATGTCGGGATGCAGGAAACCACAGCCACTCGGTCTTGGAGGGGTTGAGTTTGAGTCTGCCCCCGGTCATCCAGACCCGTACGGCCTCTAGACACCGGGACATCACTTCCACAGCATCCTTGGGTTGGTTTGGCGTGGAGAAGTATAACTGGGTGTCATCTGCATAGAGATGGCACCTCACGCCAAAACTTCGGATGATCTCACCCAGCGGCTTCATATAGACATTCAGACCAGTTCTATGGCATATGTATAATCACTATTCCTTCATTCCACAACTGAAATTAATATTGTACAATGCAATCAAACAATTGGAAGTCTGTAGAGATTCTCAGTCATCCAGGTCATGGTTGTTCCCAAAGGTGCTTTTTCAGGAGGCAACTGGACTTTCTTGTTTTTTCTTTTGAAGATGTGCTGCTTCTCATCTAAGAAGCTTTTTCAGCTCTGACAGGATGGGGGAATGGAAGGATTTATATTCCTCGCAGACACCTGGAATCTGCATCATTTTAGAGCAGGGGTGTCAAACTTGTGTCATCATGGCATCGTCACATGATGTATCACATCACGCCCGAGGCTGGCGTGACGCATCTGGCCTGCCGGCCTTGAGTTTGACAGATCTGTTTTAGAGGGTCGTTGAAGCACTTGGGGGTTTATCTGTGTCTTCAGGGTCACCTGAGTAGTACTCCTGGTTCCTGGTAGCCTGCAATTTTTCCTCTGGAAATCCATTCCTACTTTCACACCATTCAAAGGGTATTCAAAGCATTTTTGGGACAACTATGACTTGAATGACTGAGAATCTCTATAGACTTTTAGCTATACAATTTGGGATGACCACCCTTTGAGTGACGTGTGAATAGGAATGGATTTTCAGAGGAAAAATTGCAGGCTACCAGGAACCAGGAGCACTACTCAGCTGACCCTAAGGTCACAGATAACCTCCAAGTGCTTCAACGAGCCTCTCAAAGAATGCAAATGACCAGCTTTCTGCAAGGAATATAAATCCTTCCATTTCCCACTGTCAGAGCTGAAGAAGCTTCTTGGATGAAAAGCAAAATGTTTTCAGAAGAAAAAAACAAAGTCCAGTTGCCTCCTGAAAAAAGGACCTTTGGGACAACCAAACAGCTGATTAATAACACAATCTGGAATGTACTGCAGAAAAAAAATAATTCTGAACATCTCACATTGTGAGATAACATAAAGGTCTGCTATGGTATGGCAAAAGAGGCACCCTCCTCCATCTTTATAAAGGCCCAAGTTTTCACTCAGCCATTATTTATGCCTAGCTGTTCCCTTCCAGATTTATGGGGCTTCTGCTCTTCTCCAATTCAGCATTGGGGCCATTTCAAAACCATGCAGCTGATTCTAATTCAAAGATAATGTAGCTGAAACCAAAATTCAGAACAACATGTTCGACGTGCTAAAAATAATTTCTTCAGAAAAAAAAAATCAAGCTGAGAATGGCAAACTTAGCCCTTGTGGTCATGACTGACAGTTTGGAAGGCAAGCATTACTGGAGGAACTTCATATTTATGGTTTTGTTTCAGTTTACTTCATGAGATAGCAAGGGCTAAAAAGTTGGGTCCATTTCAAGCCAAGCTTCTAGGCATCCATTCACGTCACATGAAATCAATATTGAAACGTAAAAAAGAGATGTAATTAATGCAAAAGCAAGTATTGTATAGCATCATGAATTCTAATGTGAAATCCATGGACAGGAATGGAATTTATCAAGGGGAAGGAAAGGACCGAAGCAGAAAAAGCATGCAAATGGATGCAAAAGAGCTGCCAAACATCCAATAAAGACCTCTACTGACTGCCAATATCACTAAACAGTAAAAACAGAGAGGAAAAAGATAGTCAGCTATCACTGGAAACGGAAAACAATTATTTAAGAAATATTTTCTTACCCTGCTCTGAGCTGTGGAATCTCAGAAGGTCTTCTAAACTACCTTCTAACTATAATTCAGTTTACTCCTTCAAAAGACATTGCTGTCTTTACACATGGCACTAAGTCATGACTTGATCACAATGGCTAAATGTTAAATGACAGGGCTGATCATCAGTATTCAACAGCAGAAGAAAAGTGAGACCTTCATGGAAGATTAATTATCCAAAAGCCATGTCTGGTTCCACAGCCCTCTTCACAACTTTAAAGCAGAAACGCCTTTTCATGCCTCACCTTTGTGTATCACCATATCTATTTCTTCAAACAAAGTTGATGTGCTTGCTGACGTACATATTTTCCTCAGAAACTTCAAGAATAGTGATGGCTGACTGGATCATGACAACAATAGCAGACCAAGCAGAACTTAGGACTTTCTTAGTATATTGTCCCACTTGGTTGCACTGTGCTTGCCTAGTTCACACAGCAATGTCATCAGTGAAAGCTGTGATAGAGTTGGTTCCTCAACCTGATGCTGATTTGAAGCTGAGAGAAATTGACTGGTTGAAGGTCAGGTTGGTTTTTGCCCCTGAGGGATTACTTGAATCTGGATCATCCTACTTTTAACCCAGTGCCTTAATCAACTACTAACATACTCTCAGAACTATCACCTATGAGTTGCAAAATTCTATTAAACAGCAGGAAATCACCACGAAAGGGTAGGAAATGCAGGCTTTTATATACTTTAGCTGCCATGAGAATACACACACACATACATATATATACATATACATATATACATATACATACATGCACACACACATATATACATATATATATATACATATATGTACATACATATGAATATGCATACACACACACACACATATATATACACACATACACAGAGGCAGGCTCTATCACAGCTTTAAATGCTTTACTAATTGGGCAATAATAAAGCATGGGGGGAGGTGGGATCTGTTGTTACACGATCTACCATCTCCACCTTTATATATTGAATAAATTGTTTTTTTCTATAGTCCTATGAATTGGAAAAATGCTATTACAGTCACCCAGTGCTGCAGTTCAAGCATTCATGTGATGTATGAATATGTATATTAATGCATTACAGTATTAGAGTAGTATATTAGTAAATAGGTTTACTTACAAATTTAAATTTATTTTTGCTCAAATGTGAAATTGTTGCATATACTCATGTATAAGCCTATCCAAAGAATAAGCTGACCCTTAAATTTTTAACCAAAATGCCATGAAAAATATGCCACTTGTGGATAAGCTGACCCTCAAAAAATTTTAAGGTTTCATTTTCACGATTATTCCTTGAGTTGACTATAGAAATCTGTATACAATCAAGGTAGAGTAGAGATGGGCGGAAGATAGATCATAATTTATGTATGTACTTCAAAAACACCAGTGAATTAATCAATGTTTTCCCTTATATATTTTGCACAGATTTTGAAAAAAAAGAACTATATTCAGTGCTATTCTTGTAGTATTGGAGCACACTTTCATGTGCTTATGTGGTTTCCTCCTACTCATTGCAGCCCTTTTGTCTCTGCAAAGCTGCTCCTGAAAATCAAAATTGAGATTGAGCAATATTGCATGAGAGCACACAGGATGGAATTTCTGAAAATGAGAGGCTTCATTTTATATGAGCAGAAGTGTTTTCTACTAATAGTATATTACTTCTCGGATGGAATAAGTAGAGGTAGTCCTTAAATTACAACAATTTGTTTAGTGATTGTTCGAAGTTATAACAGCACTGAAAAAAGGGACTCATGGCCATTTTTCACACTTATGAATGTTGCAGCATCTCCATAGTCATGTAATCAAAATACAGATGCTTGGCAGCTGATTCATATTTATGATGGTTGCTGTATCCCAGGGTCATGTGATTACCTTTTGCGACCTTTGACAAGCAAAGCCAATGGGGAAGCCAGATTCACTTAACAACTGTGTTACTAACTTAACTAACAACTGCAGTGATTCATTCAACAACTGTGGCAAGACAGGTCAAAAATGGGGCAAAATTCACTTAACTACTGTCTCGTTTAACAACTGAAATTTTGGGTTCAATTGTGGTCATAAGTTGTGGACTATTTGCAATCTCCCTAGCTTGTTATATTTGAAGATAAATTACTATTATGGAATAGTAGTAGCACATAATGTCATGCGACACAACCATAATGTTCTATCATTTATTCAAACTTTCCTTTACTCAAGGGAGAACCATAGGGACATTGTGTCATTAGACCACTTATGAACAAATTGCCATCGCCTCACACTTCCTGCTGTGCTTCCAGGGTGCGATAGCCTCAGGATTAGTTGATTGGAATATGCAAGGGATGAATGCCTTATATAGGGAAGCAACATCTTCAATATGAAGAACAGTGAATGAAGAGGGTAGAAATAGCTAGACAGTTCCAGGTGTTGGATTCTGTTAAATTCAGGGGGGAAGGGCAACATACTCAGATGGATGCATTTTGGGAACTGTGGCTGGAAAGATTCTTTTCAGTTCAACAAAAAGGAAAGGGCAAGATTCTGTATTGTTGTATCCTTTGTTTAAATTATGGTAATGTATTCCAAATATATTATAAAACCTAGCTGCTGTTTGATTTTCATATGTTAAGGATAGTTACAAGGATTTAGAGTTAATCTATTTTTCCTCTTATAATTACAGAGCAGTGCTTGCTCCCCATAGCCACAGGCTCATGCAACAGACACCTCCCTCGCTGGCATTTTGATGCTTTTTCAGGCACTTGCATGCATTTCATCTATGGTGGTTGCAAAGGCAATGAAAACAACTTTCTTCAAGAATCTGACTGTCTTGCTGAATGTGTAAATGTTCATGGTAATAATCAGTCACCTTTTGGGGTAGGGAAGTGGCACAACATTGCATAGCACGACACGTTGTTCTGTAGTCCCACTGGAAACCCAATTGTGTTTTAGCAATCCTTCTATTGATGGAGAAAGATTTGGTAAAAAGCCTAAGAATATAAACTCTTTGCAGATCTGTGTGTCATAAAATCTATCTTAGTAATGAATAGATTTGCATGGCATGTAAATATTGGAATGGCATCAAATACTGATATATATTTTTGTACTTTATCTACGTGGGCTTGGCAGTGTTTGCCAACTTTAAAAAAATATAATTTAACATTACTAGTTTGAAAATGGTCATCTCATTCTCTGGGCCCTTGTCATTTACTTTGTCTAAGGTGAACATTTTTCAGTATTTCCAATTTCCAAATTCTAAGAAGAGAAAAAGAATTTGTAGAGCAGTCAGCAATCATTCTTAGGTGGAACTACTTCTACAAGCTTATTGATCAAGTTTATTGACTAAATTAAATTGTGCTGTAGTCTGTTCATTTTGAAAGTGTCATTTTGAAGCCTCTCTACCAAAGCACTGATAATAAAGACAGTTGCTCTGGGCTAGATTTCACATGTTAAATTATAATATAATCATTGCTTTAGGGCTCAATATGTAAACTATGGCTTCTTTAGTGAACAGTATGTGGTGGGAGCTCAGCTGCATCTCATAAAACTAAGCCTCTGCTTTGTGGCTGTGTTCTTAAGAACAACCAACTATTTTTTCCGTTAACTGTTTCAACTTTGTTCTAAGATTTCTGTGTTCATCTCTCAATAGCCATTTAAAAAAAATTAATTCCTTTCAACCATGTTAAAGAAGCTATCATGCCACATCCTACCAGTTATTTTACATCCCTCCCTTTTCTGAAGGAAAAGAGTTTATTAAAAAAAGTGGTGCATTCAGAGGTACAATAGACAATCAGATGGAGGTTCTTACCTCAGGCCTAACTCTGCCTTTTTCATGTTGGTGACATCCTAGTCTCAGAGGTGAGCATCAAATAACCTCCCAATAAATAATTCATATCAAATGGAGGGATTTAGCTTAGCCCCGGGCAAGTCAAGTTAGTTAAAAGCACCATGATCTAGTCAATTGGGTCATGCAAAAAGGATCATTTAATTATGCTAAAATCTCACCCAGAAGAGTGTCTCAGAGTGCAAATATGATAGTACACAAATAAAGGTGTTTCTTTAAAAGCTTTACAGCTTTAGAAGTTGTAAAGAAACTAGTTTTATTATAGTACCTAGCATAAGTCATAGTTCTTGATGCACACTTGAATGTTGTGTCAAACTGGCAGCCCATGGGCCATCACATGCAAGCCACACCCACCATGGCATTTCCACAAAGGGAAAAAACATCATGATACATCGTGTCATGTGATGACACCCGCGTGCTACTGAGATTTATATATTGATGATGCATTGTTTTGTTTTTACAGATTCTAGAATCTCAGGGAAAGACATAGATAAGAATGACAATGATATTGTGAGCTTGAAGAGCACTCAGATTGAAAAGAGCCTTCCAGTCCCAGGAACAGGTAAAGATGGGGGGGGGGGGTTTCAACTGATTTATTCTGTGTCGAGACACAGAAATATACAAAAGTGAATCACCATGAAGCAAAAGGCATCTTCCACAGTATATGAACTATTGAAATTATACCACCCTCATGACTATGTCCTGATAGAGCAGATATACTCCTCTCCCCTTAAGTGGTTGTTTTGGGAAGTCCTCAGGAAGGTAGTTTGTTTATTTGGCTAACATGATGCTTCTGTCTTATCTATGGATTGGCTGCTTAATTAGTATATTTTGCTTATTACTCTTTTTAGGTGCTGTACTTCCACTGGCTTTGGGATTAGCCATCACTGCTTTGCTGCTACTCATGGTCGCTTGCCGTCTGCGGTTAGTCCGGCAGAAATTAAAGAAAGCACGACCCACTACATCCGAGGAGTCAGATTACCTCATAAATGGAATGTATCTCTAGAGCAAGATTCAGGATACTTTTTTTTGCTATCAAGCTTTCTCACAAAAGTGTGCCTCTTGCATCTCACAATTCTCTTTTTAAAAGTGAAAACTGTGTTACCAAAATAAGCAGCCATTTTCCCAAAATTTTCTTTCAGGGCCTGATAGATGAACACCATTTGTTTTTCAAACTTGGCAACTTGAAGATGTGTGGATTTCAACTCCTGGAGTTCCCTAGCCAGCATGGAATTCCAGGAGTTGAAGTTGACACCTCTTTAAATTGCCATGGTTAAGAAACACTGATGTACAGTTGTAATGGCATGTGGTAGCTTTCACCAACATGGTGTCCTCCAGGTGTTTTGATCTACAATGCTTTTCATCCCCAAGCCAACAGGAGGCTCTAATATGGAATTACTTTAAGAATAGCTTATAATGGAGGTATGACCTAATCCAATTTATCTGTTGCAATTCCACCAAACCAAAATCACATTACTGGTGAACAAGTGCAATGCCACTATAACTTAAAATACATTTAGTGTACAAAATATTTTCTTTTAAACTTATCCTCTCTTTACACTCTTTAGCCATTGCTGTTTTGCGAACTAGTTTTGTGTAGTGATAAAACCCAATTTAAAATACTGGAAGCTAGTGTCTGATCCATGCTCCTGGCAATAGCATGATCACAGCAGATACTGATACAACAGTCACATCTAATCCAAAGATGTATTTTTGTTAGAGCTTTGACTCGTTATAGGGCATTACTTTCCAAACTCTTTAAGTAGAGCTTGCTTTTCTTTTAACATGACATTATGATTTATTCTAGTCAAAGTATTTTCCCATAAAAAATTGCACTTGGAATATATAAATGGAGACTTGGAATTCATGCTTCAGTTTCCTTTTCTACAATGAATGCGGGCAGACACTGTACACCTAAAAGCATCCTACTGGTTTCCACAGGCTGGGATCAGAGGATGCAAGAGAGATTACATGATGGAAATGATGTCCTGTGCATGTGTAACATGTTGAGTGATAAAAATGACACAATTTGCATCCTGTGTGTGATGTCATTACACCTGAACAATCATTTTGACTTCAGTTGGATAGCAACCCACTCCTCTTAATGAATTAGGAAATTAGGCATACAGTACTTATTATGTTGCATGACAGGTCTGACATCCATAGTACTTTGCCTTGTTCTTCTCAGTGCAGCCAGGCTCTGCTCAATTGTAATCAGACGGTACTAGATCATCTATGAAAACTGCAGTCTCGACTTATGCATTGGAAATCTTTTGTTTGCAGAGGAGCACCAATTTTAGTCTCTCTTTTATCTGTGAGGAAGGCATGACAGTTTCGCCGTATTACTTAAATTAGCTGCTCTATTTTAATCTTCCAGTGTTGGAGATAAATATAATCTTAGGCTTATATTTCTTTCTCCTTACAGCTTTTCAACCTCTTCTATTTTCATTTCTGCCTTTTTCAAAACACTTTAAGAATATCTGTAACTCTAATCTTTAGACTACACAGTCATGTGAACTAAGTACTGTATGCGTCCACAATTCTTTAAAGCAGCCATATGTAAGCTCATGGGAAGCTGCAAAGGAAACATACATGTTTTAAAGAGTTGCAGATAAATCCTTTATTCAATGATTTTGCTTACTCCAAAGCACCTTATTCGAACTGAACCTGAAGCGCTGCACATTCCTAATTAAAATAGTACAAGTAAGCCATCAATAAATTAGCAGTACAATTTAGCCATCATTTCAAATAAGTTGTTAGTAAAAAACAAACCACCACTCGAGTTTATCTACTCATTTAGTTTATATAATTTCAAATGCTGAAATAGCCAAATCAGAAATCTTTTGTTTACCTGCCTTCTTGTTTTAAAACACTTCTTGCTTACTATGCTATTTGGGTATTTACCTTTTCCATTGAAATATATGGTAAGTAGGCCAGGCCTGTATCAGCAATAGAATCTCAGATTGCTAAGGGCAGATAGCAGATAACAGGGGAAAGGTGCTCTATTTTAAAAGGTTCCTTTAAATATTAAATTCCTAAAGCCTAGCATTTAGATAAGGAGCTGAAACTGTTTTGTAATTATTCAGTTGTAGGGAGTATTGCTTCTATCAATAAAAACATAATATACCTGAAGTTTGTAATACTGATATTAAAATCTAAGGATTCTGTTAACTGTCACACAGAAGTAGCTCAGAGAATAAATTTAACAACTTCTTGCAGTTTCAATTAGTAAACTTTTCATAAAGCTTTAATTCCTGGTTATTGGACCCTTGTAAGCTTCATCAATTAAAAAGTTCATCCAATTGTCTAAAGGACTAAAAGTATGCCTTGGTTTAAGCATATATTGCAAAGTATTTGTTCTGTGTATCAGCTATTGTAAGCTATCTTTTCTCTTCACCAAACATATAAATATGTTATCATCTGAGGGACTAGGTACAAATCATTCAGGAAAAACATTCAAAAATTTGGTATGTCTTATTTTAATGATCACATCACAGACGCTGAGCTGAGAAACGTAAGAAATAAATCTGTTTCAGTCATAATACCTTTCATATCTAGGTTCAACTTCTTGAGAACTTTATTAATTTCGAGCATTTAATAAAGAGACTGATTTTGTATTTTTGAAGTCCGCTGATTCATCTGAATTTGGAGATAAAGACAACATTAAACATGACAGCTACTTCCTAAATAATTAGGGTTGTAAAGCATTTCAGATTCAAAGGGGAAAATATTTAAGTGTGCACAGGCTTGAACATAGCACTTGTTTTCCCAGGATTTCAGTTATGAAGGACAATTTACAGTACCAGGAAAAGTCACAGCTGCTTTAAAAATTGTCAAGAGGTATTACATAACTGCCTATATGTAGTTTGAAGCCTTTTTCCTCCTCAGATCCAAAGTGCTGTTTAGTTCTAAAAGTAGTATCTTTTCTTAAGTAATAAAAAGATGTGCTTCCTAATTCACCTCCAGTGGACTGGAGCACAAATGGAGGTATTTGAATAAAATGGATTGACAGAATCATCAAAAAGTACTCTGACATGCTCATAGTCAGGTTTTTCATTAAAACCTAACATGGAAAAGCTAGAATTGTAAGATAAAATCTTTTATTTTTATTGATCCATATCAACACAAGTTGTTTGCTGCTTAATATATCATCCTAGCTTGTTTTTTTCAGACAACCTCCATTTCAGTACTAAGACTTGTTGTCCTACCCTGTCAGTCCTCCCTACATTCAATACAATACTTTGTCAAATTATGCTGCAGTGCACCAATCTTTTTGTAGAATAGTAGGAAAATGAGTAATTACTCTGAAACATCTGTTAAAACTAGAGTTCTTTTAAGTCAATTTGACCTAAAGCATAAGAATCGTATATAATGAAGACTGGCTTGCCTGAAAGTATTTTTTTCTATTTTCACATATAACACAAAATCTTAATAGGGCTATATATAATGGAGAGTCCATCCTCTTCTTTTCTGATGCTTTATATGTGCCACTAATTGAAAGCTGAAGATTTAAACATCAAAATATGAGCAGTTCTTACAGATACAATAATGCCAGTATATTCATCTCCAGATTTCAACATTCTCTACAGTGACTGATATTATCTGCAAAACAGTTAGTTCTTTATTCCCCTCAAAGGATTTTTTTTGGTTTTTTATTTCTGACTGCACATAGTAGATTTCTTCTCAGAACTGTGCAACAATATGAACTCTTTTAAATTTAAAATCTGTGTTTATAATGCTTAAACCTAGCTATTTCCCCAAACCTCCATTAGCTCATGTTTTATAAAGGCCATATGAAGTCATGGTTTCAATAATTCAAGTAACATTTTAAATCGGACTCCTCTGTATTTATCAAATATTTAATTAGGGTTAATTCATTATATGCAGGAGTACTTCTAGAAAATTAAAATAATGGATGCTACACCCAAAGTATTTCATGTTACTTTTTACTACCCTATATATTTGACTATGTTACATGGCTTCATAAATTAGTCGTTGAGAACAAACCAACTGTTAAACAACTAATCATAAATTAAATGTATGAAACTATAGAAGGTCATTGAGTTATTTAAATATGTTTTGTCACTCTAATTGGTGATAATGAAAATGAGGGAGAATAGTTCTTTTTATTCAGTTAAGGAAAGAGCAGAATTTGCATCTCTTTCAGAAGACTTGGGGTTAAGGTTTTTTTTTTTTTAAAAGCTTCCTTTTTCTCAAAGTTATTATAGGCAAATCCCAAATAAATTATTTTGTCCAAAGCAGTAGCTTAAAATAGCTTCCCAATTAGATCATCAGTTATACAGTATTAACAAGTTGAAATATTTGGTGTGTTCACACATTTTTCAAATGGCATCTTATTGCTATGAAGATGGCTTAAACTTGAATTGCTTTTTAAGATCAGAATCATTGGGCTTGCCTTGTATGATAAGTGTATATTCATTTTTCACTGAACTACAGAAAAGTCTTCAGAAATTGTTATAGAAATGTATAGGCTTATTCATCAATGTAATTGCTATCATATAGAATAACAGTTGAATATAAAGCACACACTTCTATCCTCATATCCATTAAAGGTTGGTGGGGTTAGATTATTTATTCTTTGTAATATTTTTAGCTGTTTTCTGGGACATTGCAGAAACTCTGAAGCTGATTGATCAGTACAGTTTTTCCAATGCAAGATGACTTCTATATTGGGGAAAGTGAGCTATTGGTAGAAATATTTTAGCAACCTCTCAACTACCCAAGAGATCTCTATTGAAAACATTATTTGCCACACCTTTTTGCTTTTGATTTTATTTGGCAAAGCAGTACTGTGAACTGTTCAATGATTAGGACATAACTTACACAGTAATTGTTATATTACACTCAGATACTTCAAGTCTATAAATCAGCTAGAAATAATACTCAGCTATGAATTTCTTAGCTATGCTACAAGGAAAGGAGGAGAACTATGTTAGTTATGTCCATCCTGAACAGCAACATAAAATAAATGTTATCCTTGTTGATGCTTCCAAGTGTATATACATGTCTGATTTCCTGAATGAGAAAAGCTGCTGATTGTATATGCTACATGCTAGTCTATAAATACCACGTTGATAGCTTTGAAGAAATTCATCTCCTTTTAGTAGGATCTAGGAGTCAGCTGAACACAAACCTTAAGTGTGCAGATAGCATAAGAAAGTGCAGGTAAGCAGTTTGATGAACAAACACTGGAGCTGAAATGGTTAGAAAGTTTCCAAATTGAAAAATAAAAGGAGATAAATTGCAGATACATCTGCTTGTCTGCAGACATATATCACTAACAGATGAAAATAAGGGCATATTAAAAGCAAATCAATTTGCCCAGGTTTAATTTTTTTTCCATCAGTCCATTATCAAACTTGCATTAAACCTCTACAAAATTTAAAAAAAACCAAAACAAAACCACTTTTCCATGCTGATAACAGTGTAACACGGTCCAAAACAAGCCGCAATGCTGTTGGTTTGGAAAAAGCTTTTAAGAATTGGAGATGAGCAGTCCACTGTTAACACTATGTTTGGATCAGATGTTGTAGCTTTTATATTTCATCCCTGCAAAATTGAAAGAAAAAAAATAAGTCTAGTTTTCACATATTTTTCTTAAAATTCAGCTCACTTTCAGATACTGCTGAAAAATTAAGATTCACATACTGAACCAAATGGTCAGCATCAAAGTAACAGTCACATTAAACAAAGCAAAATGTGATTTTTAAATGAAATACTGCATATCCCTTCATATACTTCATGGAAATGTCAGTAAAAATGCCATCAATTTAAAAAAATATGTGGCTACCTTTATTTTTCTGAAGACATGAATGTTGTAGCTATCTGCAAACCATTTACAGTAGAGATTCACTTGCAACTATGGTCCTGTGCAAAAGGCTGCATAATGGGAAATCTGAGTTCAAAATTTTATTGCAGAATTTTGATAAAAGTATTTCCCTCTAGAGAAACTGGATTTTGCCTACACAAATGAAAACTATTATAAGATGAATTAGATTTAATGTAGGAAAGGATCAGAAAAGCAGCAACAAAAAAGATTATCTGTCTCCCATCATTTCTACTACTCCTCAACACCTTAAATAACATTAAATAGGATTGGTTATCAAAAGCAAATTATTCATTAACGTGGTTCAGTGTTTCTTTTTGAAAACACAAGTTCTAACTGCAGCCTCTCAGATTTGAAATGTTACTTGCCCTCTGCTACATACACCTTTATTGGTAGTAGGACAATGGCTTCTAAGCATGGACAGTTACACCGCATACATTTCAATGAGAAAATATTATGAAATGTGCAAAATGGCTTTCTTATTCAAATATAAAGTATCAAACCAGTTTAAGTAACAATTATATTACTGATAGATTTTAAAGCAAGGATGTGCAGCTTCTATAATAAGAGAGGTTAAATACCATTTACAATAAAATATGGAATAGTGACCAAAAACTTTTACTTGATTTTGTACTACTGTTGCCTTTAAGACTTTTCAAAATATAAATTAAGTATATCATTACACAGTTTAGACCCCAATACCAAACATATAAAACTGCCCACAGAAGCAACTGGTACAGAGAGAGGTGTGTGTGTGTGTGTGTGTGTGTGTAACTGATATATACACGTATGCATACACATCCAATTCATTCCACAACCCAAAATGTATATACTTGCAAGCACAGTACACTAATACAAACTAGCACATGCAAAGCCGAAACAAAGGAGATAACTGAATGGACATGAAAGATGAGAAAACAGAGTCCTAAACCATTACTGTATTACAAAAGATTGAAAAATCACATCAACTTTTACCAATGAAGCGCGGGGATGCTGTCCATGCTTTTGCATGAGATCTAAATCAGTTTTGAAATATGCCCAATGCAGTACATATAGAACAAAATTAGACAGATAATTTATATTTGCTGCGGATTCCATACCACCCACCTTCCAACTTCCACATTTTTTTTTCTTTCACAAATTCACATAAACTAGGGATCACAATTTTTTTAGCAGTTGACACCATTGGGTAAGTACATATGATACTATAAATTGCCAAAATAAAAAGTTTTAAGTATAACATTTTAAAAATACCTGTCCCTCAAAATATAAATCTCAACAATAATATGAGATTTAGGGCAATTTTCACATTTTCACATACTGAAAGTCAGTGGTCAAAATCTGCCACTGTCAAAAAGAATAGTCTGGGATACTATTGAAGATTCAAAGAAACAATAATTCAATTTACATCTGAATCTACTCAGCAGTAAATCCCAAAGGGCTGAATCTAGAATTTGTGGTCTGTCAAATGAAAGCCTTTTTCTATCCACTAGAAGCAGAGGATCACTGACAAAAAGATACATCCTTTGCTGATCTCCTTTCCCAAAGCATCAAAATTCATTTCTGATTATATTTTAGAAAAGAAATTCAGAAAGCATCAAGTGCCTAAAGGAAAAATAAAACCTTTTCATAAGTGGGAACAAAGACTGCATCAAATACACTAAATCTGGTAGTACTCACTCCAAGGGAAATGAGTATAAAATTACAATTTTAATTTCTCAAAATTGCATTCTTTCTGAAGAACCCTTAGATTTCAGCTATGAATCAGAAGCTCTCATATGGGTAAAGTATAATTCATAGCCATTTATTATAAACACAGATGAAGGTGCAATGAAGAGAAAAGGACAGCATAAATTATGAAATATGTGGAACTTACAGATTCAAATTATAGGACAAAAAGGAAAGAAGGCAGACAGAGATACATGCAACATAATGATGATGAATGCTATCACAGAAAAAACAATAAGGGTAAGATAAAGCAAGAGCAGCATGAAGAATTATGGATTTGAGGTTGTAATTTGCAGTCATGATTCTGTACAAATTAGTATTTTTTAGTCACGTCACACTGTATGCAACAGTTTTAAGTTTTGCTTTGCACAAACAATGTATAATTCAGAAGCTGAAAACCACAAGATACATGTTTTTTTCAAATTCTTTTTGCTGTGGTTCAATTAAAATGTTTAAAAGTTTACACTGAATTTAGTAAAAAAATATATGTTTCAAGTTTGTGAAGTTATTCCAAACTATTTGATGACTAATGAAATGTACCATCAAAGTGGGACAGGTAAAGGCAACTTTAACATCTGTGTGTTTTGGGCTACAATTATATTTTTATATCTTCCCATGGCTTTTCTAGCTGGCCTTTTGTGAGATACAGCCCAGAACACCTGCATGTCATCAGGTTCCCCATCCTAAACTAGAATATTAGAGAAATTAATATGTGGACTAATTCAAACCTAATAGGTCTTCTGACAAAGCTTTGAGCTGATACATAGCAGGAAGTTTGTTACTGGAAATTAAGAGAAATAGGAACAATTTACTAATTAGTTTACCCAGACCATAGTCAAATATTTTTATGAAATATTATAGTAAAGCTAAGCTATTTTCTTCATTACATTGGTTGGTAGTTTTTTCTTCCATAGTATAAACTGATATTCTGTAAAGAGATCTCCTAGTTGGTTGGTTTCCAAGTTCTTTAAACGATATTTGAACTAATGGATGGTGTAGTATTTTTATAATTGAATCACCTCCAGATGTTTATCTATAAACATTTTGGTACTTAACTTCAAACCTGGACTTTCTGTTAGTCTTCAATACGCTAAAAGATTCTGGCTCAAGTTTTCATGGAAATGAGATATGTCTATTGTATGATTCAGAAAAGCTGTGTTTAAGCCACTTTCACAATTCCATAAAATAAAGCAATAATTTTGTGTGTAAGAGATTAGACAACAATCTCCCATATAATTACTACAGTGATAGAGATTTGCTATCTCTTTCTCTCTTTTCCACATCCCCCCCTTATTAGCTACTGTTCCAAGTTATAATAGAATATTTCGAAAATGCCTATTCCTATCTAAGACCAGTCGTGATATAAGCAGATATGCAATTGAGAGCAGAAGGATGAATGAGAGTACCATCTGTCACCATACTTATTTATAACGAAGTGAAGCACTTGTGTTACCTAAAATAGATATGTATAGGCTTCCCTTCCCCCACCATACAGAGAATTAATTATAGCAACAATAGAAAAATGTATTTGGAAGTAATTGGTTATGAAAACATATTAGGCAAATGCTAAGCTTCGAAATAAATAATATCTTACAAGCCTGCAATAGATATAAAAGCATAAGGACCAATACACATCAATGAGGATGGAATGTAATACTATATAAGTCATCTTCCACTGCTGTCACAGGATTCTCCTCAACTCTGTGTTGTAGCTTCAAGCATAGGATATGGATGTTTTATGCATAGAATAATGATTCAACAGAATTCTTCACAGAGCTTCACAGAATTTAGATCTCTGACATGGAATCAAGTAAAATGTACTGTAGTACATTTAGTATTTACAATTGTTGTACTTTTAGTAAATTCAACTGCTACACATTTCAAGAATTCATTGAGCACAGGTGCTTTACAACTGGTAAAAAGTCAATCTTATATCATTTCTAGGCCAGTAACAAAGTGAGATTGCTGGTTTACTTATTTATAAACAAATAATTGGCAAGTGTTTAATGCTGACTACACTTATGTCTTTTCTGTATTACTGGACAATTAGCAAGCTTGGACAAATCATCTGGGTTATTTAAAAAAAACTTAGCTGAACAGGAAGAACAATCTGTCAGCTTGAAGAAGACCAAACAATATTTATCACACTTAAAATAAATATTCTGATACATGCTAATATAAAGAATTTGGCTCAGCAGTTTTTGTAAGCATAACATGCTTCTCTGAAACCAGCTTAGTTGAAATTAGAATGTATCATTTGTGTTGTTTCCACTAGATTTCTGAGCTATGTTTCATTTTTTAACGACTGGGAAATAAATTGAGTTCATTATTTTCTGAACCTACTAAGGTTACCAAAGTCCATTTTACATTTTATTCTCTCTGTTGAAATCAGACCTAAGAAGAAAAAAGAGCTTTAAATTTAGGGAATACCTTTAAGCAATGGAGATTATTATTTAACTTATACTACAGAACTTAAAGAAATCCTAAATTATACTGAAGTAACATGCAATCCATGCAATTCTTTTTTTTAACCTTTTAATGTTGCACATTAAAAAAAACTGTATGGTTATGCAGTAATGCAAAACTTCCAATGCATAATCAAGCACAAAGCAGTAGTAACAACAAATGATGCAGTGGCAAGCTACCCTCTTAAGAATCAAGACTGTTTCACCTTGTATCTGCAAATGTGTGGAAGAAGAAAGTAAAACTGAAAATCACTTCCACCTGGACCACTGCTTCTCCTTATCTGTTAAAGGCACATATATCACACCCATCAGAGGTTTCATTTTGACACTGCCATCTTCTAGCTTATCATATTGTTCCAGCATCTGGTTTCCTCCAGCAGGCCCAACAGGTAATATTAACCTTCCACCAGGTTTTAATTGATCTATAAGCTACAAATTAAAGAATATTATTATCACAATGTATAAAAGCAACAGTCTTGCAATATACAGAATTGCAAAAACAATAATTCTTACTGCAATGATTACTATATTGCAAAATTGTCTGAAATGATTTTCAGGCCTAATAAGATTAGAACAATTCAACCCCTTTCTATTCTTGACCCCATCATAGTTGAAATATAAATTTGGGGGAAAAGGAAAGGAAGTAGGAAGCAACTTGTAGAACCTTCATCTTATTCATGAACCTATATAAAAATGAATGGAATTTGGGCCAGGGCCACTAAAAGCTTTTTAAAACAAACATATAGCCTCAAATTCCAGCAACATGATTTAATAAGTTTAGTATATCTAATTAAATTTCCATCTCTGCAATATGTTTATGTTATTAAGAAATCAATTAAAAAGTATTTAAACCATGGGTAAGCAAATTCTTAACCCTCTTTAGTTAAGAGTTTTGATGCAAAGTACACCTATTTCACACAAATATGGTACATGTATACGTACACACACATATTACTTACTGCTTGTGGTACAACAGGTGCAGCAGCTCCAACATGAATAGCATCATATGGAGCTTCTTCTGGATATCCCAATCTTCCATCCCCCACTGGAAGAAAAATAGGGCAAAGAATTCAATGTTATTAGTCAAAGCACTAAATTTCTACTTACATGGTTAAACATTTTTATGGAACATCAAAATTAGTTGACATGACATTTCAAATGTAGTAAAAAAAATATATAGCCATTTAATTTTTGATAGTATTACCAACTAGAATTCATAGTGCAAATGATTAAGGTTGGAGAATAGCATATTTCTAATATAATGCACTTTCCTAAGATTATATGGATGAGTTTCATAGATAAACACAACTTACAATCTATAATCACTGTCCTTGTCCGTTTTTTAGTTCACAGCACTAGCCAGAAGGAATAAAGAACCTTGTTCAAGTACCTATTAACTAAATCTTTGTGAAAAAGAGTGTTTTCAAGTGCTGTGCAAAATAAGTCAGATTTGGAGGCCACAGAAGTTCATAATGATTGTTTGCTAATAATTCTTTTCAAAAAAATGCTGTTTAACTCCACAATTTTTGAGATGTCATCTGCTTTGACCAGTTTATGGTAAAGAACAGGGTCCCATTGTTTAGTGTCATTTGGGAAAACATAGTTTTCTCTTTGTTGCTATGTCTGCCTTAAAGAAGAGCATTTCCGGCAAAATTCAGATGGCCCCGACTATGTCTGCCTTTAAAAAACACTTAAAACTAGCTGTTCCCCTTCTTCTTTAGTCAGGTTATTTTCACTGATTATTCTGGCTGTCTGCAGTTTGTGTAATTGTCTTCTGCGTGATCATTTTTTGCTTTTTTTGAAGAAAATTGTTAACATTCCTATATTTCTATGTTTTTTTAATCTGTATGCCATCCTGAATCTTTCTGATCAAGCAGTTATATAAATTTATTTAATTAAAAATAAAGAACAAGAAAATGTAATCTAATTTATTAACACAAAATTTAAATGCTACACACTAAGCAATGTAATCTGTATTTATTTTATTGTAATATTTTCTAGTACTTACTAATTAGTTTCACTCTTTCTGAAGACAGCAATAGAGGGTCATCCTTTTTGACATTATTTATTGAGTCATCAACTAATTCTTTGATATGATCAATTCCTACAACTTGTCCTTTGGCACCAACCTGAAACAAAATCAAAAGGATTATTATTCATACAGATAAAATATGTTGCCAGTTACATATATCCTTGCCAGCCTTCCTTTCCCTCACACAGATGCCACTGAAAAGATGTAATAAGGGTACCAATTGGCTTCAATCAATAAAAGAAACAGTTCTTATATTTTTACTAGAAAACAAGAGAAAGACTAGGTAGAATTAAACATTTGAAATTATTACTAAAAATAAATGTTGCTAGTTGTAGTTTCCAAGTCTAGAGATTATTGTCACAGGAGACGAACAGATTTGCATGCCTTGCAATGCACAGCACCCCAAATGCCAGCTTGATTTCTAGTTCTGAAATGTTTTGAATGAGATACTAGATATCACTTTAGTGCATAAATTACTTGGAATTTCTTACTATTTATTTTTTAGGTTTTTGAAAGTCAATTAGCTGGTTTTAGCTATTCCAGTTTTATGCATTTTCTTGAAGGAAATATTTTGTAGACCAGATAACTTCAGTACAGCTAGTCAAAGTGCAAAAATACTTTATGAGTATAAAGGAATATTCTGAATTTTAAAAACTAAACCTTTGTAACTGTTTTCTAAAGATCTCTAAAAATTAAAACAGAATAATTACTCTGTTGATTAACAAAAGCAAAACATTTCATTTATTTGATAAAATCAATTTCTCACCATCCGGGCAAAGCATGAAGTAAGAATACCGCTTCCAGATCCTACATCAAGGGCTTTGGCTCCTTCATGTAACTGTTCATATAGTAGTTCTAGAGCATATGCATGCTAACGAAAAAGAATTTTAAAAAATCTATTTTACTGTGATTCTGTCCACCATTAAATCTGTTTTTATAAAGATTTAAACATATTCTTAAATGCTAAAAATAAAACAGTATTTAAACTGAAACAGACAGATGGATACCTCAAATATCATCATAGTTTTAAGGCAAACTAATAAATTTATTAATTAAGTAAATGCATTTTAAAAATATGTATCAAATATAAGATCTGGGCTTTACTACTACATCTGAAATGGGTACTCTGAATAGATAGCAGTTTGCCAACTGAAAAGAAAAGCGTACTTCTAAAATCTCTTTCCCCCTTTATATCCAGAGCTACCCAATTTGAATCTATGAGCTTGCAAAATACCAATGCCAAATGAACCTGGACCTCGAAAAAATGTTCTAAAGAAAGCTTAAAACACAAAAGCCATAAATAAAGCATATTTCCAGAATATAACTGTACTGTGCAAGGCAAGGCAGCCAGGTAGCCAAGGGGGAGGCGTTACCTCACTACCCAGCAGGCAGATCACCTTGGCCAGCAGAAATGTAAGGTGCAGAGAGTTTGTGGTCCAGCATCTTCTCTTCCTAGTACACTCCTTCCTTTGCACAGGGCAGTATACAAACTTCCTTGTGTGGGGTAGGAATGTACAGTGTGCAGAGCCCTCTTGATTGGCAGCAGGTTAAGACTGTCGAAGTAGAGCAGGCCGAAAAAGGGGGCCTGGCAACCAGGGAGGTAAGAAGACAACCAACTGGGGGTTGCAGCAGTAGCAGCATACAGTGGTCTCTTCATCTGCACCATGCTGTGCAGGGCAGCCAAAAGGGAAGAGATGGGGGCGGGAAGGAGAGATAGGCAGATGAAGGGAGTTGAAGCAAAGATAGTTTGTGCAGGGCAGGAGAATGTGATCACAGGATGCCGTGACAGTCGTAAATGCAGGCCAGTCACCAGACGCCTCAATGTTGATCATGTAACTATGGGAATGCTACAATGGTCATAAGTGCCAGGACCACCTGTAAGTACATGTTTTCAGTGCTGCTCTAACTTTTGAACTTTGAATAAATGGACATAACCCAAGAACTACTTGTATTTTCTCTCAAAACAATTGCATGAACTTTATTAATGTATAAAGTAGCAAAACAATTTTAAAAAGCACTAGTGAAATGTTAAAAAGTTTTATTTCCAGATGATATTTTTGTCAATCTGTCTCACTCATGTAATTTTACAAGTCGTTTGAGATGTCGTCTTTTGTTTTTCTCATTTAATGTTTTCCTACAGCTTTTTCTATTTTCTTTTTATTAAACTATAGAAAATTTGTTGAAGAATTATGTAATAACTGCACAATCCCTTTGGCTGGTATCAATAGATGCTGTCTGCTTGGAAGCACTGAAGATCTTTTTAATTTTAGACAATTAAGATGTGACTAAAGAGCAGGATGACATAATGAAAAAGGTTATAGAAGAAGACACACTCCTCTAACTACATTTGTAAAGACTTTCCAAACCAGGACAAAGAATACGTACGCCATTCAGGAAAAGTTTTGATTTGTGCTGAAATGAATAAACCTGTGGAACTTAGACGATTGACACATACATTACATTCTAATATTAAATGAATCCTCTCTCATAACACGAGACTTCTATAACAATAAATTATCAGTCTTTAAGGTTAACCTAAGACTTTCATTACCTTAAGACCAATACATTGGCAGTTAAAATGAGGAGGCAAGATTTAAAGTATGAAATTGCAGTAGTTAGAAACCTAAGACTTACCATGTGTGGAGCACTGATTGTTGCTTGAAATCCTACAAGGCAAAGAAAATTTTCTGAATAATATCAAGCATATTCAAGTAAATAGATTCAGCTAGCAGATGTGTTTCAGATTACCATATAACTAGATGAATAGGAAAGAATAACTACCATTGGAAAACATGATCTACGACTGGGAATATTGTACGGATATTTCTTGTGCTAAATATTCATAAAAGTATCAGAATCAAATTCAATTCCTAGTGATTTCATGGACATAAACATGGTGATAGTCTGGCAACTGCATTCTTTCCCCTTATATTCTTTTTCAATTTTTTCTACAATGAAATATTATGTAACACTATTTCCGTAGCTGTTATTTTCATTTCATCTTCTTGTCTTATATCTGTTTGATTACCATCAGTTAGATTTTAATTATTTATTTAAATGTATTCACAATGTCCACTTCAGCATATTTATATTTTTAGCAATTGCATTATTTATTAGAAATTGCCTCAGGGAAAAAATATCAAGACCTTTTTTCATCCAAACTTTTTGAATTGATTTAATAACAATTTTAGCTATTGTTTTCACTGGCTTGGAAGTGATTCATATTTTGTTTTAATTTCCTACAGGTAAAATAAAAATGATATAAGTGGACATTTATTCATTCATGCAGGTTTAAGAAATTCTCTTAATTTAATAAGCTCCACAACTATTGTATAACATTTATTTTCTTAGGGATAAAAATAGATCAGAAAAAACCATGCTGATTGGAAATTAAAAAAAACTTGCCTTCCATTTAAATAAGCTTTAAGACTAAATTCAGTGGAATTGAAATCATTACATAAAATACTCCAGCTGTAATGTCATATTTTTCTTTTTTGCTGTTTCACATGTAATTTATGTCATTCTTTCCTGTTAAATGCATACAACTTTAAGATATTATTTTCATTTCTTTAATTACATTTCCTTTTCTTCATGAATTGAATTAAAAGAAGAATGCAACATTTCCACCCACTCTCATGTTATTATTACTATGTGGTGACATATATTAGACTGAGAAATAATTACACAGTTTCGTAACAGAATAGATGAGTAGATGAAATCTCCCAGCCCCAAATATTCTAACTTCACTATATCAGCTCCATTATCTGCTCTAATTCTGGTGGTATGGAGGCAGAAGTTTACAGAAAATTCATATTTTAGCACAGTTTTCCTAACAAGTATATATAAATATTTGGCAAAAAAAATCCAAGCTGCTGAAAAGAAATTCTAGCATTGATATTTATTTTAAGTCTATGTTTGTAGCATTAAAGAAATTTAAATTATGTATAAACTATCTACTACTACCAAATGCCAATATTAATAAAAGTTCATTTATATATTGGATTCATATATTTCACACACACACACACACACACACAAAATGTGGTTTGTTTGACTTAGTCCAGCCAACTTTTGACCTTTTTTTTTTTAAAAAAGACAGACATAAGTTTTTTTTTTTAAGTCAAACATTGGCTGGGCCATAGTACCCCAATGTTCATATATTACACTAAGCCAAACAAATCACATTTTGACTTAACATAGTGTGTGACTCCAGGCACAGGCTACTTGAATAATTCACTCAAAGAAACAATAGATCCTTGCAATGAAGATCCTTGCAATGAAGGAATGCAATCACTCTTCTAATTCATACAGCAAAAACAGCTTATACATCCATATAATCACTTTTTCATGATATATGTTCTTGGTGTTATGAAAAAAATCTTTCTGTAACTATTCTACAGTTCCCACTTTATGCAGCAAAGGATTTGTCCAGTACGACCTGATTTTGAAGAAGCAATCATCTTAAAATATTTTGAAATCCATACCTTTCTAGTTCTGTAAGAGAACGCACTAATTTTTGTTCTTTAATTTAAAAAATTGAGAATACGAGTATGGGAAAAGGTTTTTCCTAAGGTACGCTGGTCAAGCCCATTAAGAACATTATAAAGTTCACTGAACCAACCATTATGTCTTGTCTAGACATAGTTTTGCTTCTAAACTAGGTCGTGAATATTGAGAAAGTTTTTTTCCTTTTGTTTCAGTATTGCAAACCCAACCAAACCATACACTTTTGTTGGGAATCTAAATATCTTCAAATTATTATTAAATTATAACTTTTATCATAATTAAAAAGTGATTATTAAAGAGAAGGTAGAGCTAGAGAATAATTATACTAATTATACTGATTCCCCAACTGCTTCATTTGTACAGTAGGCTAAGTACTGTAAACCATAGTTACCACTATATGGTAACTTTATACCACATAGCTTTATTTACACTAAATCAAAACCAAACAAATTACATTATAGCTAAGTGCACTACATTAATCAGTCTTTATTTTCATCTCTTAGATGCAAAAGGAAAATACTCAATACAGAATTTGCATCACAAAGAAATCAATATATATGAATCAATGTGGGAGAAAAAGTTTCTGATGAGTATTAGATTACGAATCCATTTTTCCAGCTTCTTGCTTCCAACAGTAACAGACAAAACATTCATGAATGAAAACAATTCACAAGCAGAACATGAAGATGATGATTTGCTAGCTATACATTCCATATTCAGAAATATTCAGGAGGTTGGACTAGAAGACCTCCAACCCTGTTATTCTGTTCTATTCTATATTCTATATTGCCTCAGAACACAGAGACCGAATTTGGTCATGATGACTAAGTGCCATTGACAAATCTGGCATCTCATAATTTTTATAACCACCTGGAAGCATGAATTCTAAATAATTAATTCAGGGGCTGGAAAAATGACTTCTAGTACTATCTGGAAAATACATTTCAGCACTCCTTCACTATAATATTAATTTTCACACGTTTCTATTATGTTCTTCCTCAGCTGTTTTTCCGCATTACTAATTTCTTGTAGTAAATACAGTATATTCTCTGATTATTTTAGCTTTTTTTGCATTTTTCTAAAACCATGATACATTTTTGAAGCATACAGAAAGCAGACTCATTCAGAATCTTTAAGAAAATCAAACATTTAGATAGGTAATCAAACAGAATATATGTGGTTATACCTATTGACTGAGGTGAATCCATATATGGGTTGCATTTTGCATAATGGCTCCGGTCTGTTGCAAGCATTACTTCAAATACTTTATCTGATTTTATTATCCCGTTTTCTGAAAAAAAGGAAGATTTTAGTCAAAATGTAATGATGTTAATGCTATTAAAATTGCAGCTCATCCAGTTCATATACTATATGAAATGTTAAAATACATTTACACATACATTTATTCTTATGAAGCCCCTGGTGGATTTTAGGCAAATTACATTTTTATAATCATAGCCCTTGAAAATATAGCT
This sequence comes from Oxyrhabdium leporinum, assembly GCA_032468155.1. Lineage (NCBI taxonomy): Eukaryota > Metazoa > Chordata > Lepidosauria > Squamata > Cyclocoridae > Oxyrhabdium > Oxyrhabdium leporinum. The sequence continues at coordinate 153,812 of JANHFL010001761.1, read as the reverse complement.
AGTAGAAAATCTAGTGATTATTTTCATATCAATTTATATGAAAAATGTAGAAAAGAAACTTCTGGTATTTTGAAACTATTTTTTATAAAATAATCATGAATCACGAAGCAGCTTTGAGTTTGTGCCACTGTGATACTGCAGTAAACTACCTATTTTTTAAACACATAGACATGTGTCAATGTGCATACTATACATACACACGCATATATATTTCAGATTCAAATATTTCAGAATCAGTTCACAAATGACAACATTTATGAATTAAAGTATAAAAAAAGAGAGAAATCAACATTCCTCCCATAAGGTAGCTAGTAGGGGGAAAAAAGCTCAGCTGGCTAGCTTTTTCCTTTGCTCTTATTTGGAGTTCTGGAATGGGGAAAAATAATATGGTTCAAACAGAGGCCCTCAGATTTCTCTGAGAAGTTACTGTTTTCATTGCTGTTGTCAATCTGCTATTGATATTTGAAGGCCTCACACTGACAGAAACCCGGCATGATTTGCAGCTGCTTTTAGAGCAACACAGAGCAGAAGAGTTGGTGAAATGTTTTTCCGGTCTATGGCTTCATTTGTTCTTTGGAATCACAGCGTCTGGCCTCTGAACAATGTATGATTTAGAGGAACAATGCCTGCCAGTTTTTCAACCTGCAGATTTATTTGTTCTTTAAGGCACTGTAACACTTCAATAAATCTTCCTAGTTTTAACTCTTTGCTTCTGATCTAATGACTTTTATTTAGAAGTTTGCTGCTAGGTTTCTGAAGCAGCATTACAATTTATTATTATTATTAAATTTATTTGCCATCCATCTTGAGGTTCAAGGTGATTCTGAGCAGCTTACTGTGAGATAAAATATACAAATATCCAAACAATTATAAATACAAAAACAGATTATTACAAAAATGAAAACTAAAAAATGCTTGATTCTAGCTTCTTAAACTGTCCATAATGCCTGCCCCCATTGTATCAGAATAACATTCTGACACAGTACATTCCATTTGCCAGCATAGTCTATTTTGATGCCCATTTGATTTCCTTGTTCTTGTTTTCTCCATATGTTCAGCCTTTCTGTTCAACCTCCAGAATGTTTCAGTCTGCATTCTATTGCACTGAGATTCTGAGAGCTGCAAATGACACACTCAGCTGCAGCTCATACAAAAAATACAAAATTGATTTTATTAAGCAAACAAAATTGATTTTATTAAGCAAACAAAACTCAAATAATAGAATAACAATGAAATGAAATAAATACATTAAGGAGAAAAAATGCAAATGAATAATGTTGGTTTTACATAAACCAATATAAAATATATATGAAAACACAGATTATTATTAATATCAAGCCAAGTAAATCTAATCTGTTATCATTGTTTTTTCAGTTTAGCTTTCCAAAGAACAGCTGCTTTTATACGTTGAGTGGTGATATAAATCAAATACATAAATGTCTCATTATCTCATTACAGCATTCACTAAAAAATGTCAACAGCATTCCCATTGAGGAAGGTATGAGCAACTGATATAATTTACATTCTGCACTTCAGAAGAAAAAAATAAATTATATTGGTGTATATCCAATTCAACTACTATTATAAAACATTTTTCAGTTGCTACCTATCATTTATTTTGAGGAAATATTTAGTTTAGCTTATTGTTATTGCACCTCGTACAACGAAATTAAATGCCATCTTCAGTGTACATTGTGACTATAAAAATAAAACACCAACACACATCCTTCACATTCAATACAATTGAATTGAAACCCGATATTGCATTAATATTGCACTATATAGTAGAATTCAATATAGTTACTGCACTGGGATAGAAGCTGTTTTTCAGCCTATTTGTCTTTGTTTTTATTATCCTGTACCGTCTGCCAGATGGCAATAGTTCAAAAAAATGGTGCCCAGGATAAAATGGATCTTTAAGAATGTTTTGAAATTTCTTAAGGCAGCGGGAGCTATAAAGCTCTTCCAAAGAGGGGAGAAGGCAATCAATGACCCTCTGGGCAATGACGTTAACCCTCTGGAGCACTGTCCTATCTGCTACTGTGCAATTGGCAAACCATACATAGGTGCAGTAACTTAAAATACTCTCTATGGTGCAGCGGTAGAAGGTCACCAGCAGTTTTTCATTCAGTTATTGTTTCCTAAGAAGCCTCAGGAAATATAATCTCTACTGGCCCCTTTTGACCAGTGCTGCAATGTGAGTACCCCACGTCAGGTCCTCTTTTATGATAACACCCGGAAACTTAAAACTGGCCACTTGCTCCACTCGGTCTCCATTGATAAGCAAGGGATGGATGTCTCATCTATTCCTTCTATAGTCCACTATAAGGCCTTATTGGTGTTGAGGACCAAGTTATTGTCTCCACACCACGAAAGCAACCAGTCCATCTCATCTCGATAGGCAGACTCACAGCCCCCCCGCCCCTGGAGATGAGTTCCACCACTGCTGTATCATCTGCAAATTTAATAATAGTATTACTAGAATGAGTGGGAATGCAGTCATGCACATAGAGAGTATAGAGTAAGGGACTCAACACGCAACCCTGTGCTGTACTAGTGTTAAGAATAAGGGCTGAAGAGGTATGATTACTTAATCTGACCCTCTGAGAATGGCCAGACAGGAAATCCATAATCCAAAGGCAGATTGAATGGCAGACTGGGTATGTTTCCTAAATCTCCTACTTTGCATCTGGGTTTTTCTTTTTTTCCTTCACTTCTTACCTCCTAGTGGTTTTTGCTTGGAATTAGGTACTAAAGGTTGTAAATATTGATCACCTTCTCCCCTCAATTTTAGTTTAAAGCCCTTCTGATGAGTCAGTAGTTTTCCGAATACATTCTTTCCAGTTCTTGTGAGATACAGTCCACCCATTGCCAGGAGCCCATCATGTGTCCAACCTTTCTGGTTTTGTGGATTGGCGGGGGTGGGGAGAGGAGATATTTCTACGTGAGCGTGTATGCATGCACAGCTCCATTTGCACAAGCAGTAAGCATGTGTGTCCGCTTACCGCTTACACAAATGATGCTGAGGTGAATTCTTCCAACAAGTCAGAACCAGGGTGCAGAAGCAGTGGGCCATAGAAGCAGTGGGCAGTGCACCTGAACAGCTCCACTGCATGCACAATGGGTGAATCCATTAATAAATATTAATGAGCAAACAGAAATATATATTCTTTCCCACAGCAAGGAAAAGCAGAGATTGTTAAACTGATTTTTTTATCCAAAGAAGAGAAAATATATAATTTTGTTTCTATTTGGAAATTGCCTCCAGACTGCAAAAAAGAAAGAAAGAAAGAAAGAAAGAAAGAAAGAAAGGAAAGAAAGAAAGAAAGAAAGAAAGAAAGAAAGAAAGAAAGAAAGAAAGAA
>JANHFL010001761.1:136323-150349 GCA_032468155.1 Oxyrhabdium leporinum | reverse complement strand
TTCCCCCCCCCCCGCCCCCCCCCCCGCGCCCCAGCGCGCGACAGGAGAGCCAACAGGAATCCTAGTGGTCACTCCCTAGCAACGGCCGGGAGCTAAGGGTGGGTGCATGCATGCATGCCTGCCTGCCTGCCTGCGTCGGGTTTCAAGAATGGGCAGCACGCGCCCTGGCCCCTCCCTCTGCCTCCTCCCACTCCTTCTTTTCTTCCCCCGAGCCGGGCGCGCACACATACTGCGGAGGTTGTGGATGAGCTCCGAGTGGCTCGCGCCTCCAGACTTCCAGGCCATGATTAGACAGACTCTGCGGAGCAGGTAGAGAGCCGCCTTCAGTGCCGCGACTGCGCACAGGAGTTTCCCCAGGAAGGACACAACCTCCAGCGCCGACACAGGCGCCGCCTCCTCTCCTCCAGCAGCAGCCGCTGCCGCTGCGCGTCCGCCGGAGGGAGGGACTGCTCCCCCGCCTCCTTGTGCCTTCGACATTCTCAACGGCCGCTACCGCCGCCGGGCAACCGCGACCGGTATGCGCAGGCGCAGTTAACCGACTAAAAGGGACAGTGGCGACCCAGTGAGGGAGGGGCTAGAGGTGTTGACTGAGGAGGAGGATAATAATAATAATAATGATAATAAAGGTGGGGACATCGGGGGAAGGAAGGTGTCTCCTTTAAACGGAAGCATGTGACTGACACTTAATTCTATATATAACTGAACAGCAGCTTGGGATGTGAGGTGGGAAGGTTCTTGGAGCGGGGCTGAAAGTTCATAAAAATGCTTTCCAAACACTTGAAATAGGGTGGTGCTAGATTAAACACTGCTTGTAGGCATATAAACAGCCGTATGCGTCTTATATGTGCACTTATATTATGCTTTGTATAAATAGTGCGCTGTGCTCACGCTATGCGTCTTGGATCAGTGTGATGTGTGGACTTTACCAGTGTGTTAGTGGAGGGCTCAAGGTGGGCAAGCACAGGTAATTGTAATACATGTGTCAGCTGACCATGGGTTATGTAAAACACCAAAGAAATGCTGTACTAGCATCTCATGGCAGGATCATAGCTGCTTCTCAAATTAATGTTGACCCAGGCATTTTTTTTCTCAGAATTCTCACCTTTCCCACCTCTCTGCCTGTTGTATTTATTTCATCTCCACTTACAAAATATAAGGATTCAGTGAAAAATTACTCCAATGTTGTCAATTGCTATAAAAGGTAGTACTGACATGTTACAAACGCTGAAATGTTATTTTATTTTGGTTGTTGGGAAGTATAGTAGTTTTGAAAAAATGTTGGGTTGCCATTGTTTGTGAAATGGAAGACTCTGACAGATAAAGCACACTTTAAGCAATGTGCCATGACTGAATTTTTACTGCTGAAGAAGTCCATTCACTTGAAATTCACTGTTGAAAGCAAGTTCTTTACGGTGATGATTATGTTGCTATAAGTATAATTATTGCTGGACCAAAAATATAAATGTGGTGAACCAGAAAGAGCTGATTTGTATGATAAAAATGGAAGTGAAAGATCTGCAATAACATCAAGTTGATGAACTCATTCAGGGCAACTATCACTCAAAGGGAGATGCTGTCAATCTTGGTATTTCACAGGAATATGTGAGACACATTATTGGTATTCTTCAATATCAGCAGTACAGTTGTGTGCACAGTGACAAAAAGTATTCTTACTGACAATGACAAACTGTTTTATTATGCCATTTTATGATTTTCAAACATTTTGTACATTTTTCTGTTTATCCAAATACTCATATATTTGTTTTTTTAAAGGGTCCTGTTAGGGCTATATTATTAATTTTGGAGGATGACTTGCTTTTAAATACTTCAAAATAGCCTTATATCTTTCATTTGTTAATATTTAAAATTTTTATGCGAGTCCCTTCACCAGAATATGTATTTTATATTCTAATGAGATACAAGTAACAAATCTGGTATTAATGTTTGCCATGCCATGGGAATTAAATATGTATTGTCTGATGAGATTAATTTCATATTACTTGTCACTTTAAATAAACAAAAAAAAACATATAATGCAGTATTATTGTTCTTATTGGAGTTCTAATAAATTTTTTCTCTAGTATTTCAGTCCTGTGTATTGTAAAAATTAGCAAAATGGATTTACAGTTAACCAATAGACCTGTTTGCCATAATAGTGAAGCTCCACAGAATCAAGACTTCACTGAAAGCTTATTTAATTCTGCAGAGGTTAGAGTTTTACAAAATGCATTGTAGAGTAATTTTATAAACTTAATTTTTCAATAAAAATAATTTGAAGCAGTCATGGATATATACTTGGTATTCTGAAGTTTCCAGATTTAATGTTGGTATCTCTGGTTAAATGAGCTGAGTAAGTGCAGCCTGAGACATTGGAAAGCCACTGTCACTCAGGCAATATGAAGAAATAAAATGTAAAGTCATTTAACTACTCCAGACACCTTTAGGCCAGTCATTATGCCTCAAGTTAATCTACTTCCAAGGGAATGTCGCTGTGAGGAACTTGTACTGTACAAGTTCCTCTGCCTTGGGTTATAAGCATAATAATTAGTAAGATTTATGTCTATGTATCTCTATGTAAATAGTCACAAAAACTAATTTTATGAATTAAATGCAGTCTTATTCAAGGATGCAAATAAATTAGCTATTTTTTTGAATTAAATGTGATATAGTCCTCAACTTATAACAGTTCATTTAGTAATCGTTCAAAGTTACAATGGCACCGAAAAAGGACTTACGACTGCTTTTCACACTTATGACCATTGCAGCATCCCCCATGGTCACGTGATTTACATTTGGATGCTTGGCAACTGACACATTTATGATGGTTGCAGTGTCCCAGAGTCATGTGATACCCTTTTGCAGCCTTCTGACAAGTAAAGTCAATGGGGAAAGCAGATTCACTTAACCACCATGTTACTAATTTAACAACTGCAGTGATTCACTTAACAAATGTAAGCAAGAAAAATTGTAAACTGGGGCAAAACTCACTTAACAAATTTGTCACTTAGCAACATAAATTTTGGGCTCAGTTGTCATCAATTGAGTACTACCTGTACGTGTCTTCAGTGTTACTTCATGCTGCTGTAGAATTAAATTTAATATATGACATTCTTCTTGTTCTTTCAGAATTGTGGAACTATTATATAACTGTCTACCTTTAGAAAAGTTTATCTTGAGTTAAACTCCACTCCTATAATTTCATGTGTCCGTGTAATTTTCTTAGCAGTAGTATGGAAATTCTCATTGTTGCTTTTGGAGAATGTTTAACATTTTCCTATTAAATATACAGTACTGAGATTCCCCAGTGGGTTCCCCTGCAATTATTAACCAGGTTCAATCCTGCTCATCTTTTTGAGATCAGGCAGACAGCCAGGTGTACATCCCTACAAATTGAAAGCTAAATGACAAAAGAAAACGGTTTCAAAAATAACCTGGCACAGTTTTTGAATATGCTCATGAATTCTCCAGGAACTGAGCTAGACTCAAGGGAGATTTTATCTTTTAAAAGGAATTATAGGGAAAACATTGAAATAGTTTAATCAGCAGAAGCACGTCTGCTTGATTCAGCAAGAAGTATTAAATTCAGTGTGACTCCTGTTGTCTTCTAGCCTCCTTCAAGCTTGCCATCTGTACTGAGAGACTTCAATTCCCCAAATTCTCATCCAGGCATTTAAATCTGTTTGGGAATTCTGGGCGCTGTAGTCTCCATTCTGCCAAACTGGAAAATGCATTGATACTACTGAATGTATTTACTGTAGGCTCCAATCATGCCATGCAGAGCTGTGCATATTGCATATTGACGTAAAATCTTGTGCATCCAGTAAGGCTTACGCCTTAATAAATTATGACTTACAGCTTAATGACATCGGTTTTTCTATATTATATCTTTTCAATTTACTCATGCCTAGCGACATTTTGAGATATCGTGCAGAGTGTCACTCATCCTAAATCGCCTCGAGACAAATATTTAATCTAATAATTTAATTCAATTTAGATACTCCAACTTTCGGAAAGCAAAAGCCTAGATATCCAAGGGAAGACGCACCCTACTCGCGGTAGCGTCGGAATTTTCAGTCCTACAGAGAGATGGGGGTTCTTTAGTCTAGGCGCAGGTACAGCGCTTTTTGTCCTTCTTCGGATGCCGTCTCCCGTGACGTTTGCAAGCCAATCAAGAGTGTGGGTTTGAAAGCCTGCGGCATGATCTTACTGAGCGGGAGCGAGGGTCTCTCCCCGAACATGGAGGACGTAGTGGGCAAGTATGTGTCCCAGAAAATCAGTAAGACCCGCTGGCGGCCCGTATCTGCCACTGCCTTGCAGCCTCCCGAGATTTTCGCCACCGGCTCCTGGGATAATGAGGTAACTCGGACGCCTGCGTGACCGGGGTTCCTCCTTCCTCAGGTCTTTCCACTTTCCTCACCAACCTGCGTTCCGACTTTCCCCCCCAGTCGCCTTCTGTGCCCTCCAACTGTCACGCTCGCGAAAGCTTGCTTTTCTCGATGTGGCGTCTTCCTGAACCACGGTCGTGACTTCCCCCTAGTTGTTGAGAGTTTAATCCTAAAACTAATCTCTATTAGCTTGTGCACCACTGTTTTTGTCGTCGGTGAATAGACCCCTTTGTTTTGCTTTAGTGAAGCACCACATGGCTAAGAATTAAGAATGTTTAGTAATTTTAAGCTTAAATGCTGTTGCGTTCTTTTTTAATTTTGCCTCAGGGTTCAATAATTGTCAACTGAACTAAATTACTCCCATTTTACTGAAACTTAAATAGGGATATACTGGAGATAACGGAGCAGTGTATTAATACTAATTAATATCTGCCTTTGCTTTGGAAATGTAGCATAAAACAACCTTTTTCAGAGCTACTTATATTACTTCTGAAAATGTTTAATTGGCAATCTTAATTGACTATGCAACATAACAAAACGTTTCAGTAATTATATATTTAAATATACGATAAAAGATATAGTACTTTGTATACATAATTATCTTTGGTACTTTTCTAGATTATTTGAAAATGAGAAAATAGTAAGGCCACTGTAGCATAGTAGTTAAAGCATTGGACTAAGAGTGGGGAGATCCTATCTCTCTTCTCTGATAAAACTTGTTCTACATCTGACATTTCTTCAATAACATCTTTTGGACATAATCTATACTTAGAAGCAGAAGTCATTAGTGATATTGTTGATATTGTAGCTACTGTTTTCTGATACCTACAGCCACAGAATCTCACTCGGTGGCTTTGGTACTGCCCTCCTTTCCCTCAGCCCAACTTACTTCCCTGGATTTTTATTGTTCTTATGAGAAAAATAGAAAATAGGAAGAAAAATAGGATACTTTGAGCTCTTGTACAAAAGGTATATAAGTTTAATAAATTATAAAATAGTAATTTGGTAAATGATAAACATATTGTTTCATTAGCATTGTACAAGAATATATATTTCTTACAATTTTACAGGAAAATAAGATTTCCATTTGGTCTGTTGGAAATTTTGAAGGTTTGGTCCCAAATGGTGAATATCATGGAGAACCACATTTGCTTTGTGATATCCAACATAGTGGTGATGTTATGGATATGCAGGTAAAAATTGTTTAAATACTCAAGACATGCATTATCTTTGCTTTAGGAGCTTCAAGATATTACTGTTCCACGCTTATGAAAGCAGGTTTCCAAATTCTTTTTTGCCATTTAATTAATATATACACTCTCACATAAAAATACAAACATGTATTACCATGCTAAATTTTTTTCCACTAAAGGTGAAATCATTTATTGTGTTAACATGTTAGATTTTTTTCCCTCTAGTTTTTGGATCAGGAGAGAATTGTTGCTGCTTCATCTACTGGGAGTGTGGCCATTTTCCGGCATCATCAAAATAATCAGGTAAATGGTATTTGTTTTCATTATCAGATAAATGGCACAAAGGCTACCTATACAAGAAAAGTTGAATTTAAAGTAGATAAGCACTATCTGAACTGTGAAACCTAGATCTTTCCTCCTTGGCCTCTTTGGCAAAATAATTTGTTCAAAAAATGTTAAGGAATCCTGTCTTTCACAGCTTTATTTTGTATAATCATTATTTATTTTGCAATTCATTAGTTCATCTAAAGCCTTATGGAAGCAAAGCTGAATTTGTGTGTAGAAAAATTAGGTAGTCTGGTATTATTAGTATATTGTACACTTCCATGGAGCTATTTTTTTCTGAAATAAAGTTTTCCTATCTTTGAAATTTGCTGCATTAAAAGATTTATTTACTTAAATCCGTAGCCAAGTTGTTCTGAATCCTTAAGGAATAACACAGACATATAAAATTTCTAATAGGGCCATCTTAATATAACTCTAAAAAAGCAAGGGTGAATATAAACTCTTTTACAGTTGGTCCCACTGTAAACAAAAGGCTTTGTCAGCAAAGGTTAGACTCTTGAGTTGACTACATAGATAGATTTTCTACTACTGATAGTAAATTACAGTTAATTGCTTTACACTATTTTGTGTGTGTGCTTTGTGAGTTTTTTTAGTTCCTTGTCTTGCCCACTGCCTTGGAATTTCAAAGTGCATTGCAGGTGTCTAGAATTGAATTGTGCAACACTGAAGATTTTACTGATAGTAGGTTGCCAAGATATTTTCACAATATAAATCTAAGTCTAAGTGAACAGTCTGAAATACTTAGTTATTAGAAAAAGGGAATTCTGGCTTTATTGACCCAAGCAGAATAATTGAGAGCTACATAGTGAAAATCATTATTGTAGTTGCAATAAATCTCCCATATATTTATTTCATATAATATACAGAATATATTTTTATGAATCTTCTATAATTTCAAATATTGCATAATTTTATATTAATTTGTAAATAATAAGCACTGCTTGTCTAGTCTGAAGTAGTACTTTGCTTGAAGCAACCTTGTAACTGAACTTTTTGTGCAATTAATGGGTAGTTTGATTCTTTTTTCTTATATTTTAGACTCTTTCCATAAATCAGAAATGGGAACAAGCACATTATTATGATCACTCCTGGGGAAGTGCATCATGCACTGGGATCATTTGCAATAGCCCTGAAATTTTTAGTATTGGAGAAGATGGTAGGATAAACATGTTCACCACTGACCGTAAGGAAGCTGTACGTACTATAGGTAGGCAGATCAGACTATTAATGAAGGCATAAATATATGCCAGCATATTACTATAAGGTATCTTACAGGTTTTTCCAAAAGGCTCAGAATAGTTTGCTTACTTATCTTGCTCTTTTACCAGGAATTCAATTTTCACTGTATAAATTTTGAAACCAGAGTTATTTTATTGGGATAACAATTGTCATTGCATTTTAAAATACTAGGAGGCTTTACTAAATGGAATGATTTGTGGCACATTCCCAAGAAAATTAGGTGACAACAGCTTCCATGAATAGAATTTTGACTGTGGGAGCTGCTTTCACCTAAATTTCAAATAATTCTGTACTGGTGCCTACCAGAGTCTAAATCCACTTAATAGGGTGCCCTGTGCATAAGGGGAAGTATTTTCCTGTGGAAGGTAGCTTTCTATTTTTCAGTATTATATTCTGATTGGACAGACAATGCTGTATCTCAAGTCTCCATGCTAAAGAATACTGTATAGTTGCATTCACAAAGATTATATGAAAAGAATATACCAATACTTTAAAATTTTGTGAATTGCCCTTATTGGCATTGTAAAGCTAATATTTCCAGTTTGCAGAAATTTTGAAGGTAGCATTGTCTTCTCAACTGAGCAGTCACTGCAATATTGTGATTTATTGGAAAGAGTGCTATGTAATGTACACTTTAAAGTGTTCGCTCTTAGTTTAGGGCAATTGATTTCTACCTGAATCCTTTGTTGCATTTAAGTCCACATGTAGAGTTGGTACATGAGAAATGGAGATAGTGCTCGAATTTGAGACAATATTTCACAATGCTGTACTTGCTAAGCAATTTCTATAATATGGCTATGTCACCAAATCTTGATAATTTTTTAAAGAGGCATTGTTAAGTATGAATGTTTCTTTTAATTTCTCATAGATAATGCTGATAGCAGTACACTCCAAGCAGTGACTCGACTTCGTACAACAGAGATTCTGACGGTCAATTCCATTGGTCAGCTAAAAATATGGGATTTCAGACAGCAAGGAAATGAACCTTCACAAATATTTTCATTGTAAGCATTTTGCTTTCATATAAAAAGCTCTGATGAAGCCAAATAGTTATATGATAGGGATGTGCAAAATGCCTGCCCAGCTGATATTAGGCAGTCTATTTAAACTGAAATAATGTGTTTTGGATGTTTTGTTCCAGATGCAAAATGAAATAGGACTATTTTAATCTAGGTAACACTTATTTAGATGAGAGTGAGAAAAAGACAAGGACATTAGATTTGTCTATGGGGAAGTGAAGGAGACGAAGGAAGACACTGGTAAGATCAGGCAGATTAGGCTGCAAGCCTGCTCCTTGTTGTCACATAAGGAAAAGGGGTATAATCCACGCCAGTGACAGCCTGGAGACGAGCAGAGGAAAGCACTGGGAAAATCTACAGGTTGGAGATATGCCAGGTTGAAAGCTCTCAAGGGAGAGAAGTGGTACAAACCACTTTTGCCTGTTTAAAACTACTCTGGGATCTTTCTGGATTTTACTTCAGCTAAAACCCAGAACAACCAAAATCTTCTAGTTTTATTTCTGCCAAAATGAGGCAGTCTGATACTTTTCAGCAGAAATTTTGAGGACATGCCAGTTTGTACATACTTCCAGGATTTTAAATAGTGTTTGACTACAACCTTTGTGTTTTCTTAATGTTTTTTCTATGCAGGACAGGGGAAAGAGTACCACTACATTGTGTCGATAGGCATCCCAATCAACAACATATTGTAGCCACAGGTAGTCAAGATGGAATGTTGAGTATTTGGGATGTAAGACAAGGCAGCATGCCAGTTTCCTTACTAAATGCTCATCAAGCAGAATGTAAGTGCCTAAACAAACAGGATCACAATTCTAATGTAGCAGTAACAACTAGGGGAATGCTCTCTCATCACATTGACATATCAGCAATGCTTGAAAAAAAGTCTCATTTACCGCACTTCTCACTGCAAGGCAACTGTGGAGCGCTTATGTTAAAAGCAGTAAAACTGTGTGTCTGCATACACGCACACACCAAGAATACAAAATTATGATTAAAAGATGGGAGGGGAGTGAGCCGGATGCACAGCGGGTAGGTGGGATCTACTTTTAGTTCATTGAGGCCCAGGCCAACTGGCAGAGCCTGGTTTTTCAGGCTCTAATGGAAGGTTAAGAGGGTGAATATAGACTTGGGGCAAGATGTTCCAAAGAGTTGGTGCTATAGCAAGGAAGGCTGTTCTGGACTCTGCCAGCCAGAAATCATTGACAGACGAGACCAATAGCATGCCGCCTCTGCTGATGTGTGGGGTGGGTTTGTCACATTGAGGTGAAATGGTTTCTCGAGTAACTTGGACCCATGCCATGCGGGGCTTTAAAAGGTAACAACCCATATGTTGTATTGCACCTAGGAGCAAGCTGGCAGTCAGTGCAATTCACAAATAGTGGTGTAACATGGGCCACTAACACTGCCCATGCTGTTGCACTTTGCACAAGTTAAAGCTTCAGAAAGCTCTTCAAGGATAGCCCCATGTGAAGCACGTTGCAGTAGTCTAAGAGTTAGATGATCAGGGCTTCAATGAGTGCAGGGATTCCTGATCCAGGAAAGTTCATAGCTAAGTTGTACAAAGGCTCTCCTAGCTGTGACTGCCATCTGTTGTTTGAACTGGAGTTGTGAGTCCAGTAGAATCCTCAAGTGGCAAACAGAGTCTATTCTAAATGTGGTTTATTTAACAATCTGCTAAGGACAACCAAATGACCAGTACCATATCTGGAAGTGATTGTTATTCTTAGTCTAAAGCAGGGGTCCCCAACTCCCTGTCCGCAGATCAGTACTGGTCCGTGGTGTTAGGAACTAGTCCATGCAAATGGCGGGTGAGCAAGCAAAGTTTCATCTGCACATGTTGTGCTTGAAACCATTCCCCCCGCCCCCAATCTGTGGAAGCCAATTTTTCTTCCAAAACCAATCCCTTGTGCCAGAAAGGTTAGGGACTGCTGGTCTCTTAAGAAAGAAGTAATATGAACATTAAACAATTTCAAGATGTCCTATGCCTGTGATGGCGAGCCTATGCCACGCGTGCCGGAAGTAGCACACACAGCCATTTTTCCGGGCACGCCAGCTGTTGCCCATTGCTCTTCCGGGCTCTGGTGCATGCGCACTGGCCAGCTGGTCTTCACGTGCGTGGGAGCGCCGGAAACCGGAAGAGCAGCTCTCCCGGCGGGCTTGCGCACGCCTGCCAGCTGGTCTTCACGCACGCATTAGAAACCGGAAGACCAGGTGGCTGGCACGCATGCGCGCACTGGAAAGCTAAGCTTCTGGCGCTCCCACATGCATGCATTGGGGAGCTGCTCTTCCAGTGTGTGCTTGCACTCCCGTTTCGGCACTCGGTGCCGAAAAGTTTAGCCATCACTGTCCTATGCTAACATAGAATGTAGAAGTATGCTAATAGAAGGCACTGACTCATAACTTCTTGGGTGTTTCTTTCATGTATTGCTAGTTCAACTGTACAAAATTATTTTTAAACATTTGCTACCAGGTTGTTGAAATGTAAATAACTTTTTTAGAATGTTCTACCTTTGCATATTATATTTGCCATGTATTTACTTTTACAGTATGGGAAGTACACTTTCATCCTTCCAATCCTGATCATTTGTTCACTTGTTCAGAAGATGGATCTCTGTGGCATTGGGATGCTTCCTCTGATGTGACTGAAAGAAAATCTTTTCTTCATACAAGTAAGATTTACCCAAATTTTTGATTAACCAAATAAGTATTTCATGCTACTTGCAGACTAGCATAGAAATAGCAACATTTCTGGGTCCATTGTTGCCCAGTATAGCTATAGTTAACTTAATAATCTCTTGTATTTTTAATATAAAATGCTTTCATGTACTGTATAGTATTTTTCCATGCTGCCCACATTCACCACTCCAGATTTCTGCAAGTGGAGAATAGAGGAAATGCACGTAAATATTAGAATAATTGCTTTTAGATTAATAACTAGTATGGCTATGCATTTTGTGCAGAAATTAGAGATTCAGATTCAAAGGGCAAATTTGAAATTTGCATTTGTTGGGAACATCTTATGTATCTTTTCCTGCAATTACGCACCAATTGCGCAAACCAAGATGAGGCTGCTTGAAAGTGCTATATCCACACCCGCTTGTGCCAAACCACATTTTGCAAGGAGCCCTGGCGATGCAGTAGTTAAATGTAGCATTGCAGGCAAATTCTGCCTGCTGCCTGGAGTTCAATCCTGACGGGGCTCAAGGTTGACTCAGCCTTCCATCTTTCCAAGGTGGATAAAATGAGGAGCCATATTGTTGGGAACAATAGGCTGACATTATAAACTACCCAGAGTGCTGTAAAGCACTATGGGGTGGTATATCCATCTAAGTGCTATTGCTAGTGCTATTTTAGCCTTCAATTCCAGATATCTCCATAGTTTTACTAATAGCCTAACTTGAAATGAAAAGGCAGCAAACATTAAAATTATTCTAGAGGAGCAAACTGAACTATTTTTTCACAAATGGCAAACCCAAGTTCTTTAATAATATTATGTATACTTTGTTGGTATTTGCCTTACATTTAAATAATTCTCATTTTTTACCTGAAGATAACAAAAATATTTCTGTATTTTATTTTAGGCGGAAGAAATACTTCATTTCTACCTCATTCTACGGCTAATCAGTCCATAATTAGTGCATGGTTGAACAATGATCCTACTAAAGATCGCATTGAGATTACAAATTTAAGTTCAAATTCAACTTTATCGATAAACAGTTTAGATGTGTTAGGATCATTTCTTGTGTATGGAACTGACACAGAATCTATTTATGTTAAGAAGGATCTCTTTGTATAGCCTTATTTTTCCCAAAACAATGCTGTTGTGTAAATTTAGAATTCTTTTTCTAAAAACTGTAATCTATACCAATCTCTAGAATCAAAGTTAAACTAGGGTCATAATTTGGAGTGCAGCTGAACATAATTCATGTTACATCTTAAGCTTTTTAACAGTACATTTCTGTAATTCTTCAACTGTAATGTTTATATTAAAATTTTCCATTTATGCATTGTTTACTTAATTACATTTTCTTTATTTTTTAAATATTATTTCAACTATTCTCCAATACAGATGAATTAATTGCAAGTTCTTTAGTATTCATACTACCGTGTTTCTCAGAAAATAAGACTGGGTCTTATTCCCCCCCCCCAAAAAAAAATGGCTAGGCCCTTTTTTCAAGGGGTGCCCTACTGATGGCAGTCCTGGTTGTCATAACCCCAGGATTTTGCGGGTTGTTAAATGGGAACAGTGGGAAGTACTGTGGGTGCATTTGGGGTGCTGCAAGTTTCAAGTTTCAAACCTTTATTGTCAGAGTACAACATATGTACAATGAGATTGGCTGAGCCTCCCTTTGTGCAGCCCCCCAACAAAATACAACTCAGTGAAGACAGAAAATCCCTAACCCAGTGAATCCTACCAACAAATACACAATCCTATTGCATGTTGCGCCGGCCCCACAAGTCAATTGTACTATATTGTCAAAGTTATTTTCCATTCAGGAATCTGACAGCCCACAGATAAAAACTGTTCTGCAGCCTGTTTGTAAGGCTGCCTATGCTTCTGTATCTCCGTCCCAATGATAGGAGAGTAAAGAAGTGCTGACCAGGATGTGAGTCGTCCCTGAAGATTTTCCTCACTCTTCTAAGGCAGAGAGCCCTAGCGATGTCTAGTGGTACAGCCTGTCTAGTGGACAGCCCACAATATTTTCTGCTGTGCTCACCACCCTCTGTAATGTCTATCCGCTTGAAACTTGACTTGAGCAGTTCCTTAGGTGAAAAAAGCAACAAGAGTAACTTACTGGGGTGACCTGAAAGCTTCCCTGCTGGCTTCCCCCATTGACTTTGCTTGTGGGAAACTGGCAGGTAAGATCATAAATGACAATCATGTAATTATGGCTCACTGTAACATCAAAAGCCAGGAACCCGAGTTTATGTGATCATGGGAATGTTGCAATAGTCAGAACTTGTATGTGCCATCAAAAGTTGCTTTCTGCAAGATGGGCCAGATAAATTTGATTAATAAGCTTTGCAAGAACCAGTTGTAAGACCATCTTTTTCAGTGTCAGCGGAACTTTGAATGGACATATGCCAAGGATTACTTATAGATACAGGTTTGCTTTTGGGAGTGACAAAGGGAGAGTTTCCCTCTAGGAGTGAAAGGGTACACAAGAGGGGATGGGGAAGATTCCTTAAAAATACACTGCAGGCACAAAAAAAAGTGTCCTGGATCTAAGCCGTAATTTCCTTGTTGAAATCTTGGGGATGAATTCGAAGAACGAATACGTAGCAGGGGAAAAAGGGAAGGTTCTTAGAGCTAGCCATGGTTGGTCCAAACAGCAAATTTGACTCATTTCGACATAACCAGCCAACCTCTCTCCCAAGCGTAACCACAACATTCAACCTCCGGTTCTTTTCGCTTATTCCCCTGCATGACGCAGCATACACGCCGGCAGTCCCATCTGGACATTTAAAAGATCTACTTTACAACACGGTGAAAAGCAACAAGAAAGGAGAGGCCGTTTCCTCTCAACGTATCTTTTTTTTTAGGATCACGCGTCGCACATCGTCCAGAGACGTGGTAGATTTCATTAGCCATTATTAGATTAGGACGCAGTACCGATGCGGGAGACCGTCCAGTTTATCGCATTAAGCCAAAGCACAACCCTAGCCTTCCTCCGCATTTTACAAAGATTTCTTAAACTGCTATTCCCGCAGCTCTTTTCTGGCCGACCGTGCAGACGCGCCTCTACCACGAAGCGCATCAAAGAGCCTGCAAGCCCGGCGCCCGCCAGAAGAGAGAGAAATACCCCTCGCGAAGCGCTCCCGGGTTTTCACATTCCGGGCTGGT
>JANHFL010001761.1:123610-136070 GCA_032468155.1 Oxyrhabdium leporinum | reverse complement strand
GGCCGGGTGGGGGGGGGCGGGGGGGTGGGGGAGGAGGAGAAAGAACAAGCCGGCGGAACACGCAAAGGAAGTCGGGAAAATGTTTTATATCCGGAAATCTTGGGCGACAAACCCACCGACAAAATGGCGGCCCGGAATTGAACCCCCCTCAAAAACAGGGGGATAAAAATTGAGGGGGGAGGGGACGAAGAGCCGGAACGTTTTACGCTAAACTGTGTGTAGCTGTCGCTGAGAATCCCCGTGGTCGTCGTCACCACCTTCCTCCTGTTTGCTGGGCTTGAGGCGCTGTCACCGCCGCCTTTCCCCCAGGCAGGTGGGTAGATGGGTTTGCTTGGGCTCCGCCTCAAGGAAAGAAAAATTGGTGGCTAGTTAATGAGGAAGGCCTCGGAGACGGGGCACGCCTTGGCCTAAGGTTTCATGACACTCCGCCGCTTTGACGGCAATCGCCCCGACTCCTTTGTGTTTCCCACCCGTCCATCGCTCTGGTCGCCTAAGATTACTTACTACTTCGTTGAAGCTCCCCAGTTACGTCGAGCGCCTGGCCTTTGCGTGTCTTACGCTTTCCCCTTACTGCCCCTTAAGCATAAATCGCATCTCTCGTAGGGTTTTAAATGAGATTTTTTTTTAAATGTGCACCGTTTTTCTTCATTTGCTTATTGCTGTTTATTTATCGATTTTTAAACAATGGACGCATATCCCAATTTGGGGGAGAGGAATCATCTGACGTTCTCAGTTACAGTGAATTGTTTTAGAGTTTTATTTTTTGTATAGTTGTCCTTAGCGTAGTAAAGATAACGTGAAAAGCGTTAATTGTTTATTGTTTGTATAAGGCTTCTGACCTTGCTTAGTTATGAATTTTACCAAATGTCATAATTAATAGCATGTGCTTTGAATATTATAAAGGCGCAATTCTTGTCTTTATAATAAAATAAACCATTGTATCTCGTATAGAAAACGGATATGAAAGAAAAGGGGAAGTAAAATGAATTCAGGTGTATCAGCCCTATTTAAAAAAAAGTAACATTTACAAAATGTGGTCCTCAGTTGTTTTAGTTCATGTTTTTTCTGGTTACTTAAATATGTCTAAATAATACTATAGCTTTAAAGGGCAATGATTGTTTTAGAACAGGTTTTAACAACTCTTGCAAAAGCAAACTAACAGTATTCGTTTTGTCCTCCAGATTCATAATAACCACTGACATCAGTTTTTCAACTTTTGTCACTGCTTCATATTTTATTTTTAACAATGTAATCTTCGGCTTATTTATTCACAAGTGTCTTATTGCATTAACTACAAATAGACTGAGAACACAAATAGTTTTTAAAAACTAACAGGATGCATAATAATATATTTATGATTCACTTCATCAGCTGTACGGTTGCAGAATTTTAAATGATAATCATTATATGACTTAGGCAGCCATATAACTCATGTGAATAAATAAATGCATAAAATTATGTGAAATTTTATACCAAATTATGTTTATGGGATTGTTGACTGAACTATTTTGTAGATGTTTCATTATTAACATTTTGATTTTAATGCTGCTGAAGTCCAACTGACTTTAGGTGATTTTCAGTGCAGGTAAATAATACATTAATAACTCTAGATAGGCACAGTGTGAATCGTTTATCTTATTCCTGCTTGGTTCAGTGTAGGAAGCAGTAAGTTGTATTCAATATTGGCAAATTTGGAGGCAGCTGTGACTTTCTTCCTTGTTTTCCTATTTATTTGCTCTCTTTTTATGTGGTGAGTTTGCATGCTGAAACCCAGGGAAAAAATCTGTCTTCTTTCTTCTTGTCACTACTACTCATTCCAGTCACAATTTGTTCACTCTAAAGACAAAGGAATATATATTGACAAAGGAAAAGAAACAGCAGAGTATCCTATTTTTGTAAAATAGTGAAAAACATGTTTTACTAAGCATCTTTTAAAAGATTTACAATGTACGATACAGAGGTATAGCTTAAAAATACAATAATTTTATTATAATTGTGATGCAATAGAGAGTAAGGCCTCAGTACAACTGATATCTGGGGTGTGCACTAGATGGTATTTGATATTCTGCCTGTTTCATTATTCAATCATTTTAATCATGTTTTTAATTAGTCACCTTCTGCAAGAGTATAGCCAATTTCAGGTAAGAACAAAATAATTTTAAAAGAGACTACGATATGTATATTTTTGGGGGGGAAATAGAGGTCAAAATAATCTTTATGAGAAATTTATCTTATCATTCATTTATGTAACCATTTAAGATAACACCATTTATCTTAAAGTTTTTGCATTATAATAACATAAGGTACATTCAGAGCCATGGTGGCACAGTGGTTAGAATGCAGTATTGCAGGCTACTTCTGCTGACTGCCAGAAGTTTGCCAGTTCGAATTTCAATGGCTCAGGGTTGACTGAGCCTTCCATCCTTCCAAGGTCGGTAAAATGAGGACTCAAATTGTTGGGGGCAATATGCTGACTCTGTAAACCTCTTAGAGAGGGCTATTTTAGGTTATTTTCTTCAGATTATAAACATCAAATATTAAGTAGAAGGAAATTTGTTTTCATACCAAATATTCATGTGATAAAATAAGAGTTGAATAAAATACTTTCCAATAATGTAACAGTGTTTTATTATTCTATTTAGAATGACTATTCTATTCTCTTAGACTTGAATAGATGTATGTACTACTGGAATCAAGATCAACTGTGTTTTGAGGTTGCCATCCAACTGATTATAATATTAAGCATATTGAAAATCTTGGTTAGAAGTTATACGAGTTCATGAAGAGAAGCGAAAAACCAGAGGGATATAGACAAATGAGGCCTAAAACATTTCCTGCCAGTAATTACACTAGCAGCAGCCGGCAGATGTTACAAGAAATACGAGAGAGCCTTAGAAATTTGCCTAAGCCGTCGGATGCTGCGAAAGTTGAACAAAATATGGGTAAAATTCCAACTGAAGATCCCAGACAAGGTCGAAATCCCCCTAAGTTTGTTACCTACCATAAAGCTTTGCAAGAAATTAGAAATTCTCTACTTCCTTTTGCAAATGAAACAAGTTCTTCAACCAGAGGAACATCAGAAGTTAATCGTCAGATGTTGCAAGATCTGCAAGCTGCTGGATTTGATGAGGTAAAATATAATTCCTAGTGGGATATCAAATTGGTAATAGCAAAAATATTGTTGTGATTTATTGGGGAAGTACATTCAAAAATGTGTTTTGATTATGATTATATTGTTTCCTATGCACATTATTTGAATTTGCTTATTACTCCCAAGTTACATTTCTTTGTTTGCCATATTCATATAGACATCCATCTCACAGGCAAGTAACTGGATAGCATACAACAAACTGAGTAGACCCTCTTGAAGAATAAATGCAACTGATACATAATACAAAGTGGAGCAAAAGCCTTCCTAGCCACTACCACTAAACTCATGAGTTTAGGAAAATCCCCAGATTGCACCCAGAACCTGTTTGGGGTAGTGTGACTCCTATCCAGTACCAAAGATGAAAGTCTTAGAACCTGCTGGCCCAAAACCCCAAGTCACTCAGTCTTGCCAGAATTCAGTTAAAACCTACTGTTTCCCATCAAGACCCTTACAGCTTCTATGCACTAGAATAAGATGTCCATAGCATTGCTTAATTCAACAGCAAATGAGATATATAATTGAGTATCATCAGTGTACTGATCGTACTCAATTAGTGATGATATCTCACCTCGTGATGGATGAGTTCACCTAGCAGTCTTGGGTAGATGTTGAATGGGGGGGAGTGAGCTCCAATCCCTCAATATAATAGAGATCAAAGGCAGGATCTCACACACCCCAATCCTGACCAGCTGGAATTGACCACAAAGAAAGGCAAACCAGCAAAACACCTCCAATCCTCTCAGTCAATCCAGAGAATACCATGGTAAAAAGTATTGAAAATCACCCAGAGATCAATTAGTTGAATAGATTCATATTCTCTCCTTATTTTAAAGTTACTTATGTGGATTAACAAAAGTTATTCGACTGCCACATTGGGGGGGAAAATCACATAAAACTAAAATAATGAGACATCAGAAGTAGGATTCAGTTTTATCAAATTTGAATGGAGTTTATGCAAATACCATAACAATAGATTATAATATGGTATAGTTTAGATACACAGTAAATTTCTACATGTGCAGTATCTATTTACATTGTAAATAGATATAGAAATAGAATACGTATAGTAGAATACATATTGTAGTAGTTTTTTCTTGTTTTTTCTATATATTTTTTATTTACATCTTGGATTTATATTAATATAGTTACCTGATATTGTTGGTTAATTGGCATTTAATAAAAATTATGGGGAAAAACTGCCTCAAATATATTAATAGGATTTGCTTTTGGGGGTGCAAAGTGGAGGTGAAGCACCTGATCTTGGAGTTTACAAAAATGTTTTCCTGTATAATTTGAGATTCACTCCTGGCATGCTAACGTCATCTTGTTTTGTAATGATCACATTTCTAATGCCATTGGTGCTCAGATTATACCAATATTCCATTATTAGGAATAATAGCACTAAGTCTTTACATTTTCAATCTAATATTAAATACAGTGTTTCTGACATTTTTTTGTTATGAATGATTAACTATCTTATTGGGAAATTGTTTTTTTGTATACTCTTCCCATCAATAGGATATGGTTGTGCAAGCTCTAAGACAAACCAATAGCCGCAGCATAGAAGCAGCCATTGAATTTATAAGTAAAATGAGTTATCAAGATTCTCGTCGAGAACAAATGGCAGCAGCTGCATCTAGACCCCTTACTGCTGGCCCCAAGCCCCCAGGTATGCACCTCCATATATATTCTTCAGAAAGAAAAATCGAATTTGTATCTTTTCAAAACTGATGACAAGAGAGAAATAATTTGAAGTCAAGAGATACTGACTGAAAAATAAACAGTGTTTTTAACATTTGTAGTTAAAATGAAGTTTTTAGTTGCAACTTCATTGGCAAATATAGTATATTGAAGGGAGAACACCAGTAGGATACAGTAGCATAAAGATATAAAGGTACTCCTCTGCCTTGTTCTTCACTATTCATGTAACTTCTGTTTCTCATTATTTATGTAAAAGAGGTAGAAGGAAGACCGTAAGGTGAGAAGGTTGCCAAAGATATTGTGTGGGCAAGCTCCACAATTAAAGGCCAGTGGCACATGTAAACATAAAAGTAAGGCCTGTTATTTTCCTTTCCTAATTAAAAAAACTACTTATGGAAAAGAACCTAAAATAGAGGGCAAAAGAGGAACTTCTTTATTCAAGCTGTATCAAAAACATGCTCATCTTACTGAATGTTCTAATGATTTTTTTTTTAAAAAAATTGAAAAGGACCAATTTGCAACAAAGAATTAATAGGAAGAAGACAATTAACAAAATCCTTTTGGAGCTTTTTTATTTGAAAAACTATTTAGGTCAATGTTGCAGTCCTCTATGCAGATCATTTAGGAGTGCCACGTGAAGTATGGGTCCAGGGACTTTACATTATCATATTAGTACAGGTAATCTTTGACTTATGACCAGAGTTGAGCCCAAAATTTCTGTTGTTAAACAAGACACTAGTTAAGTGAGTTTTGCTCCATTTTACAATCTTTCTTGCCACAGCTGTTATATGAATTATTGTAGTTATTAAGTTAGTACTATGGTTAAGTGAAACTTAATTTTGCTTAATCAATGCTGATAAGCATTGATTTTGCTTGTCAGAAGGCCACAAAAGGTGATCACACGACCTCAGGACACTGCAACCATCATAAACACAAGCCAATTGCCAAGTGTCCAAATTTTGATCACATGACGAGAATGCTGCAACAATTGTAAATGTAAAAATGGTCATAAATCACTTTTTTTCAGTGCTGTTGTAATTTCAAACCAACACTAAACAAATGGTTGTCAGTTGAGGACTACCTGTATGCGCTTAGATTGTTTCAGAAATTAGTCTGTATCCTTTTTTTAATAAATTCATATGAAATTTGATTTAAATTGTTTCTCATCTCATTTTTATATCAGTTCATTCTGGTGTGTTTTTATGTCAGAATTACTTGCTTCTAATCTTTTATATAATTACTATTCCAGAATTTGATAATGACTAGTAAAAAAATTGTCTTTTTACTTTTTAAAAAAAGCAGGAGGAGCAGTACAGCAGTCAGTTATCCGTAGACAAAGCTGGAAAGGTTCTAAAGAATCTTTGGTACCCCAGAGACATGCTTCTGCACTGGGAGATGGCCTTACTTTCCATTCAGAAAGCCCTATTTCTCAGGGTGAAGTAGGAAGACCGTTATCTGGGTCTGGTATAGCTGCATTTGCTCAGGCTCATCCTAGTAATGGACAAAGAGTGAACCCACCACCTCCACCTCAAGTCAGAAGTGTTACTCCTCCACCACCCCCTCCAAGAGGAACACCTCCTCCTTCCTGGGAAGCAAATTCTCAAACAAAACGGTATTCAGGGAACATGGAATATATGATATCTCGCATTTCTCCAGTGCCTCCAGGATCATGGCAGGATGGTTATCCTCCCCAAACTATGAATTCATCATCTATGAATCCTTCTGTGCAGGGACAAAGAGGTATTAGTTCAGTTCCTGTTGGTAGACAACCAATAATCATGCAAAGTTCAGTTAATAGCAAATTTAGTTTTTCATCGGGAAGGAGTGGAATACAAAACGGCAATTGTCAGGCTGAATATATTGTTCATCAAAATATTGTGCCTGGTAACTCAGCAAGTCGCCAACCACCTCCTCCTTATCCAATATCTCCAACAAGTCGACAGAGCCCTACACTTTTGCAGATGCAAACAGGAGGTCCTGCTCCCCTTTCAGCATATCCTAATGGGAACATTTCTCAATCTATGATGGTGCCAAATAGAAACAGCCATAATATGGAATTATATAACATAAATGTTCCAGGAATTCCAACAACCTGGTCACAATCATCCTCTGGAAATGGACATGACATCCCAATATGGCAATCCAATATTCCAGTAAGGTCAAATTCTTTCAACAATCATGCTGGAAACAGACAAAACCATGCTGCAAATTCACAACCTTCTGCTACAACAGTTACAGCCGTTACCCCAGCTCCTATACAGCAGCCAGTAAAAAGTATGCGTGTATTGAAACCAGAGCTGCAAACTGCCTTAGCTCCCACTCACCCTTCTTGGATTTCGCAACCAATGCAAACAGTCCAGCCTACCTCCTTTTCTGAGGGACCATGTACAATTGTGCCAGTCATTTCACCTGCAGCAGAAGGTGGAAATTATCAAGGACCACCCCCTCCTTATCCAAAGCATTTATTACATCCAAATCTATCTGCCACCCCATATGAAGCTATAACAAAGCCTGGCAAAGAAGATCAGTCTGGGTTTCCTAAAGAAGAGGATGCTGAAAAGAATGAGAACAGTGAGACAATCGATAGAGAAAAGAAGCAAATAACAACTTCCCCTGTTCCTGTTAGGAAGAATAAAAGAGATGAAGAACGGAGGGAATCCCGCATTCAAAGCTATTCTCCTCAAGCCTTTAAATTCTTTATGGAACAGCACGTTGAAAACATACTCAAATCTCATCAACAGCGACTGCATCGTAAGAAACAGCTTGAAAATGAAATGATGCGGGTAATTTTTAAAATTATTTCTATTTAAGTTTTGATTTGCATGGAATACACTTTAAAATTGTAATACTGCCATTGCATTAGACTTAAACAGCTATCAGTAACAGACATGATAGCAGGTTAAAGACTGGGAAGCGGACAACCCAGGTTCAAGATCCAAGCGCCGTGTGACGGGGTGAACTGTCATTAGGTGCCTCAGCTCCTGCCACCCTAGCAGTCCAAAAGGATGCAAATGCAAGTAGATAAATAGGTACCACTTTGGTGGGAAGGTAACAGCACTCTGTGCACCTTGGCATATAGTCATGCTGGCCACATGACCACGGAAATGTCTTTGGACAATGCTGGCTCCCTGAGCTAAGAAATGAAGATGAGCATTGCATCCTAGAGTCAGATGTGATTGGATAGGGGAAATCTTTACCTTTACTAAAATGGTAACAGTTTACCAATTTTTGTAGTGCAATCCTATTGATGTCAGTCAGATTAAGTTCTTAAATATCTTTCTGGCTGTGTGATTGATTGCATTGTAGTCCAAGAAATTGTAAACAAAAAACAGGCTAACAGGAAACAGAAACAAATCAGCCATGAAAAAAAATATCACCAAATGCATTTCATTTTTATTTTATTGCTCATAACAGAAAGTGCTTATGGGAGTGTGGATGGGGAGATAGATAACAATATTTAGACATCCACCAAGAACATAGAACGGTGCATTAGAAACTGGCTGCTTCCATAAAACTGGGCCAAGAAGATTAAGGATTTAATACCCAAACACTGCCATGGGTTTGGCATTACCAGAAAGTGCTTCCCAAATCTGATACTTGCAACTAATTGTCTGTGCACATAAGTTGTCATGATTCAAATAAAAACTGCTGTGAACCGGCACAGTCTATAATATAGTTATAGATAAAGCTTAATAAATTTGGGGGTTTGTGGGACCGCATGCATATTGGGTAGTTGAATAGAAAATGTATTTTGCTTGATCTCACTATAAATAAAAGTGTGTTTAGTGTTGTTTGTTATAATAGAATGACTCTTGTTGGATATTTTCAAAAAAGATCTAACAATTGAATTTCCAGTGAAAATAAGCTGCTTTAAAATTCTTACTTTTTACATGTTGGAAAAGTAATGAAATTGCCTCTTATTTTTTGATTGCACTAGAATATAAACATTTCAACATCAATTATGTTTAATTTTTAATTTATATTATATATCTGCTAGGTTTGAAGTTCTCATGTCATCTCTAAAAGTATTTTAATTACAGTATTTTCAAAAAGTCTTTGGTAAATTTCATCCTTATGAGTAGGAAGCTAGCTGATGTCTGAGTCAGTTAAATTTCTTGTTCTTTCTACATGTTCATTCTTAGTCTCTTTCCTTTTCACTTTCACTAACAGCTGGTTTAAACTATTAAGGTGTTGGAAGCTTTCCTGACATCTGTAGCCTTCGTTACTGGGTAGGCAAGTAATATTTTGGAGACGAGTATTCTATTTAAAGAATAGCATGGATCCTTTCTTATGGGACTCTGCATGCTTACATGCATTTAAATTAAGCATGCTTTGTTTCACTGTACTTGAATGTATTTATATTAGATCACTAATATTGTATACCATATTTATTTTTATGTTCTACAGTCACACAAGGACAATGATACAAATACACGTTTTTATTTCAATTAATTGTTCAAAGTGGCTGAATTGTTAGTACTGTACTCGTACTGCCAGATATTTATGTATATGTTTAAGATTGTGTTAAATGTAATTAAAAATAAGATTTTTGAATGAAAGCTAAAAGCTGGAAAGTCATATGGGAAGAAATTAAGTGCATTTTTCTGACAACGTAAAAGTATTTGTTGGAATGTCAGTCAGATCATCAGTTTTCATGAAATTTGTGACTTTTAAGAATAATAGAATCTTCTAATTAGTTTGTCTGGTTTCATCGGTGGAGCTTCTTGCTAAAAAGTTGTCCTTGAATCTTGAGCCTTATTGTGCATGGCTCTTTTGTATGATTGTTTATAATATCTCATTTTAACATTTTGTTGTAAATTGTTCTGGTTTTGATTGTTTCCTAATATGTTGCAATAAAATAAATAATAAAAATGGGAGCATTATTCCCTAAGGACCGATATTGTTTACTTTTCTTAAATTCTTTTTTTTTCACTGTCATTTTTTTTACATTTATTGCGTAGGTTGGGTTATCCCAAGAGGCCCAAGATCAAATGAGGAAAATGCTATGCCAAAAAGAGTCCAACTACATTCGTCTCAAAAGAGCTAAAATGGATAAATCAATGTTTGTTAAAATTAAGACTCTTGGAATTGGGGCATTTGGAGAAGTCTGTTTGGCAAGAAAGGTAGATACAAATGCCTTATATGCAAAAAAAACTCTTCGAAAAAAGGATGTACTACTTCGAAACCAGGTTGCTCATGTTAAAGCTGAACGGGATATTCTTGCAGAGGCTGATAATGAATGGGTAGTTCGTCTGTATTATTCGTTCCAAGATAAGGATAATTTGTACTTTATAATGGACTATATTCCAGGAGGAGACATGATGAGCTTGTTAATTCGAATGGGAGTCTTTCCCGAAAATATGGCTCGATTCTACATAGCAGAACTGACCTGTGCTGTTGAAAGTGTTCATAAGATGGGCTTCATTCATAGAGACATAAAACCTGATAACATTTTGATTGATCGTGACGGCCATATCAAATTGACAGACTTTGGACTTTGTACTGGCTTTCGGTGGACACACGATTCCAAATACTATCAGAGTGGTAAGGCAAGCAGTTTGTCCCAAAATTGTCTATGTGTTAGATTATTATCACACACAACAAGATGTTGGTTTGTATTATATTTTCTACCAGATGATTTGGCTGGATATCATAACATGCTGTTAAATAATTATAAATGTAGTCATTTATTCCAGAACATAGGAAACTCTTTGTAAGTGAATTTGGAATTAGAATCTTCCAGAGCAGCAGCAGCATGATAAAATCCTTTTTCAAAACATATTGAATACTGCTTTTTTTTTTTAAAAATGACATCAGAAATTTCTAGTACAAAATAGTAAATAATACATCTTAACTTCCACAATATATTCCATTGCAAACTTCATACAAAAATAAAGTCAAAAGAATATTACACCGAGAATAGGAAAATAGTGTGTCTATGTATCATATTTAAAAATGTTATAATTTCTGAAAATTAGTTGTTTAGCACATGTTTAAATAGATTTAATTTCAGGCTTTTTGCCAACAATAACTAGAATTATAATAGTACAGGTGGGTTTCTTTGTTTTTGTTTTGTTTTTGCTTTCCCATCAAAATTAAAGCAGTAGTAACTATCCTTTGAAATTTAAAAGTTACTCTCCTATTATCAATTATATGACTTCATCTACTTAATTCTTAATTTGGTGTGCAATACTGAAAGTCTGAATAAGGAAACATAGATAACTTCTTTTCCTGTTTTTAAAAGTTGCAAAATCTAATGGAGAAATTATTTTGTGGAAAGTAGGAAGTAGAAAGGTGGAAAAGGATATATATATATACTCTCATATTTTGTCTTTCAGTGTCTCTTTATGTTATACAGAACATTAAAATTAAATCTTTCTCAGTCTGGAAGAAAACTAATGTTATTCAAAAACAAGGATGTGATTTCTACATCTACTGGGCACTCATGGCTACCAGATCTGGATTGCAAAAAGATCCAGACAACCCCTAGATATCAGGAAAAAGAAACTGAAAATTCTAATTTTTGCTTCCATCTACTTGCCATTTTACAACTGGTAGTCCTAGACCTGATTGGTGTCTAGATTATAGAATTAAAATAATGTGAAACAGCTAACTAAATCAGGCATTCACAACCTGTGAGCTCTCAACTTTCAAAAAGTCAAAGTTAGAATTAAGAAAATTGCATGGATTTTTAAAGTATATTAAGAGTAAACTTCCAGGTTTATGTTGGAGACTATGAACAGAAATGTAAGGATTGCTTAATGTCTTACAAATACTCTTGTGTAGTTATTATTATTAATCTTGTCTTTTCCTTGTTAGGTAGTTCTTTCTTTGATCTTAAGGTGAGGGGGGAAAAAAGGTCCAGATGATATTTAATAAAAAAATCTAGTATTGCCTGAGAGTTGGAGGAGGCTTTCTACTTATGGGAAGTTTCTGCTAAGAGGCAATTTCTCATCTTGCTCCTTTTTTTTTACATTGTTTTAATGTAAAGAAAAGAAAAACAATAATCTACTACAGTATCACATTAGTACATGTTCCTTTACCCGTTTTACCCTTACAACCTAATGAAACTAATAGCCACCACTTTTTAAGCATTCACTGGGTTGCCAATAAATAGAAAATTGTCCCACTTTAAAATGATAAGAAAATGTTATTTTAAGTTTTCTATCATCTTAAGTTAGCTATTGATTTGTTAATATTTAATATTTTTTATTCCAGAGTTCTTGTAAAAAACAGCTATCCACCAACAATACTTTTCAATTGATTAAAAGACAGCTAGAATAATCCAAAGCATGTTCTAGTACTGATAGTAATTAGGAAAGTTTAGATACTATTAATATAGATCGATTCAATCAAAGCTTTAATTAAATATACTTGCCATTTTGGAATGTTAGGCAATTGAAATGCCACTAAAATAATTCATGCTGTTTAAAAATTTGATTGGCAATAAAATGCTCTATAATTGGTAAATAGCTGGTCTCCATTATCAGCTGTTTTTGGACTTGTCCCAAAGTATATCATGTAAATACAGATCATCATTTATTTTATTTATTTATTTATTTTTACATTTATATACCGCCCCATTCCGAAGACTCGGGGCGGTTTACA
>JANHFL010001761.1:103933-115608 GCA_032468155.1 Oxyrhabdium leporinum | reverse complement strand
GGGGCCGTCCGCCAGGCGGCCCGGAGGGAGCGCGGGGACCCCGCTGCCTGTCTGGGCCCGGCTGGCCGCGGCGCCCGGGAGCAGGAGGGGCGGAGGGGGGGGCGTGTGCAAGCAGGACCGGGTGGCGGTGGCCCGGCTGGGGAGAGGAGGAGCCGGACTGAGCTTCCGCGGTCTGCCGGGGAACCGCGCCGTTCATCCGCCGACCCGACTCCTCCTCGGAGCCCCTTCGGAGGCGTCCTTGAATTGGAAAGCTTTTCTTGCGCTGGTTCAGTTTTCTCTTGGGCGTCGGATCTGTTTGTCTCGGTGCTTCTCCTTCCCCCTGAAGAAGACGACGCCCTGCTCTTGACTCCCAACTGTCCCCAATTTAATGGATGTAGGAAATGTGGACTGATTGTGTATATACGTTTAGGTGTTCTTACGTTGTGTTTTGTTCTGTTTAAGAAATATTTAGGCTATCTAGAGTGCTTCTGATAAATACCTACAAATGTGCTATTTTTAAGACTCAAACAGCATGAGCAAAAGCTCATTTGTAAAGGGAGATAAAGGAATATTTATTTGTTAGATTGATGTCCTGCATTTTTTAAAGGAGCTCGTGTTGATGCACATAGTACTCAGTCATCACATTCTTTTTCCCCCATATCAACATCTCTGGGATAGATTGGGATTGGAAAAGAGAATGACTGGACCAAGGCACCTGGTGAGCTTCCTTGGCTGAGTGGGGGAACTGAAGCAGGGTCTTCCCAGTGTTAGTCTCCGCAGCTTAAGATGGTGTCTGTTCAGATCTGTGCTCTAAAAGCTCTACAGAACAAAATAAAACTTTCAGATGCCGGGGTTATTGAAGCAGGAAATTCCAAAATTTTGGCTGAGAAGGCCACGTTTAATCAGCAATCTATCAGGCAGGATCTGTTAGTAGAGCCTAGTGATTAGTTGGGACATCTGGGAGAGATTGAGCACAGGCGTATCCTTGTATATACACTCTGTCCCTAATTTCAAAACTTGGTTCAGCAGTATTCACCTACTAAAGTTTTAGGTATTGCTCATTTTATTAGAGTACTAATGGATGTGAGTAAGGTGTACGTGATGATGACTAAATCTCCAAAAATCTAAGCTGAATGAAAACATCTCTGTGCATAATTGTTACATCAGCGACAGAAGCAAAGTACTCTTAGATCTTGAGCCTAATTTTCAATGAGCGCAGCTTTGTCGAGGCTATACCTACATTTTGTGTCTGCATTTCTGCTGAGCGATAGTTCATTCCCAAATTTAAGAGGCTTTGTTTTTCTGTTCTCAATTACCTCAATTGAGAACATCTCCGGGTTTCCTGATCTTCCATGATAATGATAATAATGTGGGCAAAGATTATGGGATGTCTTCCAAAGGTTTTGTGCTCAAGTCAGGTTCAGCCAGCATGATCTCAGATCCAAAAATGTAGATGGAACAATATCAACAGTATCTACTTTTGTAGTAAGAACTTTCGGGAGCTGTTTTTGTTCCTGTTTCTTGCAATATAACTTTCTTGAAAGAATCACAAATAGTGTTGCTAATATCTCACTTGATGACAATGTAGCTGTCTGAAAATTGATGATCCTGATTTTAAAAATCAATATGAACATATTAAGGTTTATTTTCAGCAAAATGTAATAGTGTTCTTTTGAGATACATACGGGGGGGGGGGGTATCCACTATATGGCTTTAAACTTTCTTTTGATTGGACTCAAGTAAAGTGTAAAAAAATGTTGCTCATCTCTTCATCATTGTTAAATTTCCAATTAGAAAAGTTTATAATTTATTTTAACAGTTAAGTATATTTTATCAGATTTTCCATTATATGGGTGTTCTGCTTAATACAGTTAGTACAGTTACTTATAGATGAAATTCTTACTACATACAATTCTCGGTTTACCAGCATTTATTCATCGAATGTTCAGAATTACAGTGGCATTTATGAGCAGATTATGGCCAGTCCTCAAAGTTGCGACCATCCTAGTGCCCCTGTGGTTACTTGATCACAGTTTGGGCATTTGGCAGGCAGCTCACAATTTTGATAGTTGCAGCATCCCAAGGTCCCATGATCACCATTTATAACTGTCACTGCCAGCTTCTAATAAGCAATGTCAGTGGGGAAGCTAGCAGGAGGTCACAAATGGTGATCACATGACTTCATGCCTAACCACCACATGGGATTCACCTACCTGCAACTGAAATAATTGGAACTGCCATTGTAAGTCAGCATAGTTACATCACACTTTACAACCATGACACTTACTCAGTTCCTCCCAATAGTTGTTAACCAAACACTCACTGTATAGACCATGAGTGTCAAACTCGCAACATCATGTTGTCACGTGATGTATCGCAACTTCTTTCCCCTTAGCTAAACTGGGGGTGGGCAGGGTCAGCATATGATGCATCCAGCCTGCTGGCCACGAGTTTGACACCCCTGGTATAGACTTTCATTCTTACATTTTGGGGTGATTATTGATTTTCTTCAAATAATATGCAAAAGCTCTGGACTCGTTTACATAGGAGAATATTTGTTTAACATAAATCAGCAAGGGATGAGATATTCTGTGTACAATTGGGTATCTCAAAATAATATTAAGTAACAGACAAAGGTTCTTCAGCCTTTTGGTAGGCATATTTGACATTTGAAAAATATACTGCACATTCAAAATATTTGCTAGGAATTTAAGCGTTTATGAATTGTCTATTGAATCACATCAGAAAGTGCAATTTTACTAAAATATTGCCTGTCACCCTCTCTCACTCCTTGTCCTACAGAATGTCTGTATTACCTGTTTTCTTTTTCTGGGTAAATGAACATACTTTGGAGTCAGGCCATCATTTTTATTACTCCCCCCAAAAAAAGTCTGGGGTTAGAGACATTTTTAGAAACATGTATTGAGTTTGATCCCAAATGGGGTCAAGGCTGGTAACCACTTGTATAAAATTGCTATGCTATTTGTTAGACTTGAAAGTCAGAAAATATCCTGGAAGAAAAAATGACAATCATTCTATATTGCTGCCCAGGAGACTACATAGATATAGGCCATGTAATCTTCAATCATTGTGTTCAATATAAATTAATTTTCCTTTTACTTAACCATTCCAAATGACTTAGTTATCTTGGAATGCCCTGTCTTTGGAGATATGAGTTTGTGGCAGAATGAAACTATTCTAAACTATTGAAACTGTTGTTTCTCAATAGAGTATCTATCAAAGTGGATTAACAATAAGCAGATTTCTCCCTTCTATTTTTTAAAGTAGTAATTACCACTTCTTTTGAATTTTATACCCTGACAACTTTTATCTTGAAGTTACAGAAGGTCTTCATGCTTTTTTTCTAGCTTTATGTTGACCATGAGTCTTGTGATGATAAGTGAGAATGTGAAGCTAGCACGTGAATATGCATTGCTTGGGAATTATGATTCTGCAATGGTTTACTATCAGGGAGTACTTGACCAAATGAGCAAATACCTCTCTTCTGTCAAAGATACGTATCTTCAACAGAAATGGCAACAGGTGAGTTTTCATTTTCTGGTTTTGTTCCTTTACTTTCATGTATTAAATAGAATTATCAACCAAAAACATTTCAATTAACAATTCAAGATGAGCTAAATTGAATAAACATGTGTATTGCTGAACACTAGTGAATTACAAGGGTGAGTACAAAAATAATAATTAACAAAAGCTGCTATTTGTGGTTGGAGAGAACTCTGTTAATAAAATAAAATAAAACTGGCTTCAAAAATACCTCCACCTTCTGCATCCTGTTTCATTAAAAATGTTACTTGATTAATCTAAAGCTAGCTGCTATCTTGAGCTGGTGTACTTAATTTGGAAATATGCCATGTACATGTGTGAGCATTTCTTAAACTATGCCACTTCAAAGTGTTATTTTTAAAAGCATTCATACATTTTACTTTTTTTTCTGAAATCCATTAAAGGTTTCCTGCAAGAATCGTCAGCAGAATTGCTTCTCTGTAATGGGCCTCATCAATTTTCTGTGATGCCTTACAGAGTTAACATGTATCTGTGATGTCTTACAGAGTTCATGTATCTGAGCCACAAACATTTCATTAGGTACTTAAAGTTGACAAGTTTCTACAAGCTAATTTTATGCTTCTTTGTATTTCATGTTTTTAATCAGGTTAGGCAGGAGATAAGTATAGAAGCTAAGCATGTGAAGGATATCATGAGGACACTAGAAAGTTTTAAATTAGACAGCACTCCTTTAAAAGCGGCACATCAGGAATTACCAGCTCATGATGGAGAAGTTTGGTCATTGCCTGTACCTGCAGAACGTAGGTAAGAGACACCATGAGGACACCATGAAAGCAGATTAGGGTCTTCAAATATTAAATGTTTTAAAAAGTATGTTACATGTTGTTCTGAGCCTCTAACCTGTAACCCCAGAAGCATTCAATGCTTTCTCCTGCTACCATTAATGGAGCTCCAATGAACAATTGATTGAATCTGTTTACTAGAAACAACTAGTATGTGCAAAAACAATGTTATGGAATTATAACACTTTTTTTACAAAACATAGATTCTGGGAGATTGGGGGGAGGTGTAATCTTTAATATATTCAAATATTTTAAGATAAGAATATCTTACCATATTTACAGTTTTCCCCATTTTGTATTCATTCAGATCTTCACCAGGGCCTAGAAAACGTCAGTCAGCTCAGTGCAGTGATTGCAGAAACCAAAATAACCGAGCTGGAGCAGCTGCTAGAGTCCTTCATCGGCCTTCTTCTCGAAATACTAATGATAAAGGCAAAGTTGTTCGTGGTCGAGAAAAGAAAGATCCATTAAATAAAGGAAAAGAGGAAAAAGTAAGTTTCATGAATGTGAAACCAACACCTCCAAATCTTATAAAGCATCCCTCTTATCATTTGAGTCTCTTTTTGGTCTTTCACCTATCAGCATTTCCAGTGGAAAGAACCTGTGTAGAAGTTTGATGAAGATTTTTAAAAGAGAAACCACAAATAACAGTATAATGTTCTGCTTAGTCAGATTAGGGTGTATCTTACTTATTTTTACTTAAGAGCTTTATATAGTTACCCATCTTATATACAATAACCCTTGGTATCTTGCAACAATAAAACATTTATCTATCATCTATCTCTCTCATTTCTACGCCATACATCTCACCTAGATAACTAGGCAGTTAACACTCAAACATAGCGGGGAAAAAATCAAGTCTCACACTACAGTATAGAAAAAAGTTGCACTTCCTCCAGTCCATGTGAGATGGAGGAAATCCATGAGATGGAGGAATTCATGACATTACTACGCAAACACTACATTTGGTAGCTCTTTGCCATCCCAATCAATGCTTGAGGGAAGAGCTAGGTCTTCCAGAAAGTTAAGAGGGTAGCAGCTCTTCAGATATCAGTGAGGAAACTGATTTAAATTGTTGGGGAAGATATGGAGAAGGCATACCTCTTAGGACCCTCCAGGTAACCACATTTTAAAAGGAGGGTCTGGAGCATGCTCACCCTATCAAACCCGGAGGAATAGGCAGATACCCTCAGTAAGAGACAGTTCTGCAAATAATCTTACTTTGTATCATTCACGGTTTTAAAAATGACAACCAGCATTTTGAATTCCACATAGAAAGAAAGTGGAAGCGGTGTAGCTCACCAAGCAATGTAACATGGGCAAAACATGGAGTGCACAGGACTGTGCATACTGCTGCATTCTGGATCAATTGTAGAGCACATTGAATAATCTAGTGGAGAAGTAACTGAAACATGAGGGACTGTGAGCAAGTCCTTGCAGTCCAGTGCAGAAGATGATTGCACGTCACAAAGGGCCTTCTAACAATGATTGACACCTGCTCCTTGGTCAGGACCCATAATCCAGGAACACCCCTCAATTTTCTATCCTGTCAAGAGTCAAAAATGACAATTTGAGGTAGGGGCAAAAACCCAAAGCCACTCCCATCTTGCTGAGGTTGAGTCCAAGCCAGTTTCTTCCCATCCAGACGTTTATGGCCTCAAGTGCCTGGACAAGCACTTGAAACAGGGCCAACTGTCTGATATGGAGTAGAGATATATAACGGAATATCATTGCATGCTGATGACACTGCTCCTCGTGCCATCTGTTTACCTAGTGGCTTCAGGTAGATATTTAAAAAGTTGGAGATATGAGCCATCAGAACTATACATAACAGGAATTTGAGCCTAGGCTTCTCTCCAACTACCAGCTTTAACTGGAACTAGCTATGGATAAAGGAGAACTACTAGAAAAGAAAGACACTCCCAATCCTCAAAAGTAGCTCCAGAAATATACCATGCCCAGAAAGTGATCTTCCAACACCAGATCATATTACCATTGGCCCAAGACAAAAGGATGATGATCTGTATGACCTGTAATTGGATCACAACAATGACATATTTACAGTAGAACAATTCTGGCTTTCATGCAGTGTTAGAGCAGTTTGGAGGAAATGTAAGCTGCCTATCCTTATTTTCAGATGCCTGTAAAAAAGTATTTTGCCTATTTCTGATTCCTGAAGACTTGTTAGGAAACTTGTACTGCTTTCCCATGGTGGGAGAAAAGCTGACAATGTTTACTTTGGAAAGGTCGTGTACTTTAGTAATATTTGCTTATCAAAAACATTTTAGCAAATGTTTTAAAAGCAATTGTGCAAAAGGTTGTAAACACCAGAGGTTTTAATTGTATGTTTTATATAATTACGTCTTCGTTTGAAAGTTTATCCTTTTATTGTTGTGTAACTTAGTTAAACAAGTTACTGGAATAATTATGAGCAATAATAATATGTTTGATAAGCATTTTTATGTAATGCAGAATAAGTCCTCAACTGATATTTCAGAACCTGAGCCAAAGAAATTTGATGGCACTGGATATGATAAAGACTTAGTAGAAGCTCTAGAAAGAGATATCATTTCCCAAAATCCCAATGTTCGATGGTAAGTATAAACCATCTCTATTCTTTTAAGTTGTGAGTTCTGTGTATAAGCTTCATGATTTTTTAGATAAATTCATACATTAATTCAGTTTCTATAGCCCATACATCTCAGTCAATGATTCTTACAATTGAAATTTCAATTATAACTTGAAATACATAATGCTGCCCCTAGAGAAAATTAAATCTGGCTATAATTGATTAAGGCAGTAATTTATGAAAATGATGAAGTAGACTTTACTTACTGAGACATCTTACTCACTGGGACTTTACAGATCTCTCTAGTATTCAACTGAGTTAAAGACCTTTTAATTGGCAGACAATAGAGGCAGTTTATCCTGAAACCAAAAATAGCAACATAATGATAGAGCTACAGCTACAGCTTACGAAGAATATAAAACAGCATTACAAATGCATTCATAATAATCTGTTGAGAAAAAAAAAACATTTATCAGTCCGCCTGCCTACACTTATTTTTTTGCTGAAAGAGAGAAAGTTCATTATCAGAATTGGATGGTGTTTTAATGGAAAGACGTCGTCTTTTTATTTGGCAAATGGAAAAGTAGAGATGGCTGCAGTCCTGTATGCGCTTAGGATAGTCTGTAACTATAAGCAAAGGTTTATAAGACCTTTTTATTTCATATACCTTGGCCAAGAAGGCTAACATTTTCTTGGAAATTGGTCATTACAATTATTATATAACAAAGTGACATTCACTTTATATTCATTTTCTAGAAACAGATTATGAATTATGCCAGTTTTTTCAAAAGATTACATAAGTCACTTTCAATACGGAATAGGACAGGTCTGCAAAAATTACAATAACATTAGTGTTCCTTAATGTCCTCCCTACCTGGGTTCTAGAGGGCAGCTACAAAAATAGAGAAATAATCCCTTATGAACTAAGACTGTGCTCTTATGAGGAAGGATCTATTATTTCCATAGTCAATGTCATTTTATATTGCATTTTTACAAGAATATAAGAGTCTGCTTACTACTTCTTATTTGGAAAAGTACTGCAAGCACAACAAGCAATTTGGATTTATTCTGTGCACAAGTATTGCTGTCATACCAAAATGATTCAGTTTCTATGAACATAGCCAAATTTTACTATACTGTTTGTAAAGACAAAGTCTACTGTTTGTAGATACACTTTGATTGCGTTGATGAGCTAGCTGTAAACTATACTGTTTTATTCACTTCCATCTCATATGACTATAATAAAGTATGAACTGAACTATTTTTAGTGAACAAATAGCAGCTTACTTTGAGGGTGTATTGATAGGCCCACCTTCTGCCATTGTTCAGATGATAACTGCAGAAAGTGATCCTTTATGTACCCATGAATGTCTACAGGAGAAAGATGTCAGCAGTGAGCAATGTTGGGATGGAAATGAGTATTCAAGTGATGAACATTCTGGTTTTTGTAACACCTGAAAAAGATGGAATTCTAAAATAAAAAATGTAAATGAACTGAATGTTGAATCTTTCCTGTGGAGTGAATTTGAATAGAAAATATTAATATTCTACGCTGAAATATCATATATTCAGCCAAGATTACAATGAAATTTAATAGGGACACAGTGCTTGTGGCAAGTCATAATCTGCTCATTTCTTTTTTCATCAGGGATGATATAGCTGATTTAGTGGATGCTAAAAAATTACTCAAGGAGGCAGTAGTTTTACCCATGTGGATGCCAGAATTTTTTAAAGGAATCAGAAGGCCCTGGAAGGTAAAGTCAACTCAATTATTGTTGGAACATCAAAATAGTTTTCATTGGGTTGTATTTAGTGTTAGGCCAGGATGAAATAAAATCAAGGATATGCAGTCCCATTAACCGATTGCTCAAGCACTAGCTGGAAACATACTGCAAATAACATATGCCAAGAGTAGATTCCAGTTATGGAATCTTGACACCTGTACAAATACATAATGCAAGGGTTTTACAGCAGAATGATAATACAAACCATATAAAGTATTTTGCTTATATAATATTAAAGTAAATTCATATAATCTACAGGCGCAATGCCATTACACTATGGTTGGAGTTTTTCACTTGTCATTTGCTATGTAAGTAAAACAGTGTCTGGTGATACAGTGCCCTTTAACAATTAGAATTCCTTTCATTTTGGAAACATGATTATGTTCTGACAACCTTTTGGTTCTGGAATTGTATCATAACATTGGTCCACAATAGAATAAAATCTGTTTAATTTAGTGTAACATGGATAATTAAACATGAGTTGCTACTTGCTAAAAGGTACTAAATGCACACTAGTTTCCTTTGCTTTTATTTAAAATGCTTATTTTAAGTGAAAGTATATAGTATTTCTTAAATTGTGATGGAAAATGAATTGTAGATATTTTTAAACAAATACTCTTTTCAGTGCTGTTTTCTTGATCTCTTTGTAAACAGGGTGTATTGATGGTTGGTCCTCCTGGCACTGGAAAAACGCTGCTTGCAAAAGCCGTAGCTACTGAATGCAAAACTACCTTTTTCAACATATCATCTTCAACACTCACTTCAAAATACAGAGGAGAATCTGAAAAGCTTGTTCATGAGCAGACGTTCTGCCAATAATCCTGGCATTTGCCACGTACCATCCTGGTTTGCGTCACTCCCTTTTAGGATTGTGGGTTGAGAGAGAGATTGTGACACTTACTCAAGTTATCTGAGTTCAGTTAAGACCAACATTTCTGGATGAACTCAAAGGATATATTTCATTCATCAGGGTTACATTTTCCAAACTTATTTTGAATACGAGCACTCTCTTTCTCGCTCCCATGCAGGCTGACTCAACCTGTCTGAACCAAACGCTAATTTCAGGTAAGGGCTGGATGTCATTAAAAAGGGAAAGATTTGAGAGACTGAAGGAAAGAGAGAGTTTGGCCATCGCTCCAACGTCTGAGAGAAAACAGCAGACATCAGAGAAGCAAAGAAAATTGGACTCAGCTTTTCGAGTGAAGAGACGATCTCTCAACAGACACAAAAAAAGCAGCGTTTTCTTAAGAGCTAAATGGAGCAGACAGCAGATGCCATGCTGAGCTTCACAAATGCATGAAGCCACCAAGAATTAACGTGGCCCAGGAGGAAGCCATGGGAAATGCTCCTACCATCTTCAACTATATCTCCATCGATCTTTAAAAGTACCTGAATGCAGGACTTTGATTTTCTCTTCTGCTTCCCCCAGTCGGCTGGCCAAAGTGAACTGCGCTTCTTGAAGGCCCCTAAGACAAGAGACGTGATGAGTTGATGTGGCACCCACATCAAAGCCCAGAAGAAAGCAACCTTCTCCAGCCTGAGGTCCATCCCCTTGGAGTCAACCTCCCATTCTTCCCAAGTTGTTTCAATTATTTGACTGAGGAAGCCATCGCTGGTTTTGTAGAACATCTAGAGAACATCTTCGATTTGAAAAAATTAAGAGGAGAGGGCTGCCTCAAGTGCCCAATGTTGACCGATTTTGATTCATGGGCTTTATCATTTATTAGTATACGGTCGGGTCTCAATCGAGTCTTGTGAATTTGTAGAGGAACGGTTTCCCAAGGTCTTTGGAGCTCACTGAGGAAGAACGGGTGCTTCTTACATAAAATTGGTCCTTCCTTCTAAATCCTCAGGCAGCATAAACGCTGTTGCCAGGTAGACCATGATGGAACTGAAGCAACCTTTCTAGACCTTGGGAAAAGTAGAAGGTGGAGCCTACCATTTCAGGCTGGGCTTAACCACCTCCCGTCCTTACATTTTGTTCTATCTTTTCCTTTGAAGGAGCAACTCTCCCATCTACCTTCCCATCCTCACCTCCCGGCTCACACTCACGTACTTTTGCTTCTCAAGCTCATTCCTCTGCAACAAGGAGTCGGTCAGCAAGGCTTTGGTGTTGAGCCCGGCAAGCTTGGCCTCGGACGCTGCCAGCCCACCAGGGAGGGTTCCTTCCTTTTGCTCTGCGGAGGATGGGAAATCTGCATCAGCAACAGGATCGGCCTCAGCCGGAGAGGTCTCAGCGAGGTTTCCTTGCTGTCTGCCTCCTTTAGGTCATTTCAGCTGCGGGGGCCAACCGGCCCTGGATCTGTAAGATCTGCTCACAGAATGCAAAACCCCCTCCGTGCACTTTCAAGCGCAGCCTTAAAGCGCTAATGGACCCTGACTTGGCTCTCCTGGGTTTCCCCTCTGGAACTTTCCCTGTGCCGGGGCACCAGGGGAGTTACTGCTACTTTGCTTTAGGCTGCCACTGGAAGGACCAGGATCCCCTGGGGTACCTTTGGGGGACAGCAGCTCCTTCTTCCAGGGCCTGTTCAACTCCTTCAACGGGGGTTTCTCGGGGCCAAGGCAGTGGAGGGGCTGGTGCCGCCCTTCAAGGGTGGGCACAGGATCTGCTGGAGGGCAGAGGAGAGAGGCAGAGGTGGAGGACCTCCAGGTGCAGAAGGCGCCTTCCATGCGCCTGTCAAAGAAAAGGGGGACAGCACGGATGCCATGTTCCTTCAGAGGAGGAAGAGATCGGCTCCGCCCAGACATCCAGAGCAACCCCCTGAGAGGTCAAGCTTTCAAATTTCAAAGAATGAAAGAAAAATGTAAAATCAGTAACATTGTGTTTGTGTGTGTGTGTGAGAAAGAGAGAGAGAGGGAGGGAGAGATAATAGATGATTAGATATGATAGACAGATAGACAGATATAGATAGATAGATAGATAGATAGATAGATAGACAGACAGACAGACAGACAGACAGACAGACAGACAGACAG
>JANHFL010001761.1:92534-103907 GCA_032468155.1 Oxyrhabdium leporinum | reverse complement strand
GACTTTCTGGTTTTTCTTTTGAAGATGTTTCGCTTCTCATCCAAGCAGCTTCTTCAGCTCTGACTGAAACTTCTTAGGTGAGAAGCGAAACATCTTCAAAGAAAAACCAGAAAGTCCAGTTGCCTCTTGAAAAAGCACCTTTGGGACTTCCTCCTCCTACTTTACCCACAACAACAAGCCTGTGTGGTGGGTTGGGCTGACAATAAGCAATTGGCTCAAAGTCACCCAGCCTGTGTGTTTTTGCCTTTGGAGAGAATGCTAGCACAGAATAGAATAGGCAGTTAATAGACTAGGGCACATTTGGAATTTTAAATTCACGTGATTGTACTCACAAACTGACTGTTACAGGGAAATTATTCACAAAATAGCCATAAGTTTGACCGTGAGCAGTTATAAAATACAGATTTACCACAAGTTAAATAGCTTCCTAATATGCTCTTCCAGCCCAGTGGATAGCTGATTTAATAAGATGCTGTGTTTGTGCTCCTGTGTGTTTTCAAGATCTTCCCAAACAAATCCAGAACATTACAGCTGCTGCTTGCCAGTAGGACTCCCTCTCGTCCCTGGGGATGGCTGAAAGAGCTGCCTTCCAGAGGGTTTCAGCTCCATACTGAGCTAAATCTATCTGGCAGGCAGCTCTGATTGTTAACAACCACAACCAGGAGTTCCAGATTGGTCATTGAGCAAAGTCACATGAGATCTCGCTTAATGACCACTTAATTCAAAGACCAAGATTCCGATCCCAATTGTAATTTGACACTACCTGCGGTAGAAGTTAACATTTTGGAAATTTATTTTGTACTAATTTACTCCATTGTGATAGTGTATCATAGTGTATTTATATCCATCATACACAGCTGTTATTATAATAGTGTATGTTAGAAGATTCCAAGCCAAATTACAAATAACTCTTAATTGTAGTTTTTACAAGGTACATGTGCCCTTTCATATTGCTTGTTTGAACTCAAAATGTGTCAGTGGGAGAGAGTAATCTAGGTTGGGACTGCAGTGGATAAAAGAAATCAGCCTTTCCTACTGAAAATCATTCCAGAATCAATTTACTTGGTAACATTACTGTAGATAATACTGTTTTGCAACAGGAGTAGTTTGTTGGAATCATTTTTAGTTAAATGTTCCTTTACCATTTTATATTTCCAGGCTCGGTTCTATGCACCAACAACAATATTTATCGATGAAATTGACTCCATCTGTAGCCGTCGAGGAACGTCTGAGGAACACGAAGCCAGCCGAAGAGTGAAGGCAGAATTACTTGTTCAGATGGATGGTAAACAAGCTTAGTTGAAAGTGTATGAAGAAAAAAGTAGGAACCTCAGTATTATAGTAGCAGTTGAGCATTAGTAATTATGACCTGCTCACTAAGACATTAAAATCCATTCAAATGTGTGCTTTGTTGTTATTCCAAGAAGCTCAGTGATAAGTTGATTTCAACTTTCAGTCTGAGATGCTGCTATTCAAGGCCACCTTAACTCCAATTCTAGTTGGTTCCGTTTATGGATAAATGGCCTATTTCTGTACTTCAATTTTCATTATTTAGAATTCAAAAATATATTTTTTTCTTGGATCAGAACATAAGATTAGTAAAACAGAGTAGACAAATACAAATACAGTAGAAGAATTTATGACCAAAACTGAAAGAGAAAGGCTT
This sequence comes from Oxyrhabdium leporinum, assembly GCA_032468155.1. Taxonomy (NCBI): domain Eukaryota; kingdom Metazoa; phylum Chordata; class Lepidosauria; order Squamata; family Cyclocoridae; genus Oxyrhabdium; species Oxyrhabdium leporinum. The sequence continues at coordinate 102,241 of JANHFL010001761.1, read as the reverse complement.
AGCAAGGAAATTGGTTCTTGGAAATGCCATATATATTTTACAATCCCAAGTTCTAATTTAATTTGTTAAATTAGAACTTTTCAGATTGTGTAAACAAATTTGGTTGCCTATTATTTAAATGTTTGAAATAATACCTGCAATGTGACTGACTCTAGTATTAGAATCTTCACATGGATTTTTCAAATTCACACATGCAGAAGGTTGCAAACAAGAGTCAATTGGATTGAAATGGGCAGCGGTAGAAGTTGTATGAGCAAATAAAATGTGTAAGAGGCATATATTGAGGTATCAGCAAAAAAACAAAACACCAATCGACAAACCAGAATGTCTCAGATGTTTTGACACTAATCTGCATAGATCGGGTGTTGGAAACCCGCAGCCGCATGTGGCTCTTTGGGTCCTCTGCTGCGGCTCCCTGTCCCATCATTGGCTGGCCCTGCCCCTCACCCCTCCCCTCACTCGCCTGGCCTGAGAAGGTAAGGGCGATGGAGTGGGGGGATGGAGAAGTGGCCGGGGCTGATGCTCTGGTGCCTCACTCTTGCTGGAGCTTCTTCGGGCCCTTGTTGGTGCTGGGCATGCCTCAGTCGCTTGGGGAGACCTGCGACCTGCTCTCCGCTCCAAGGCACTGCTCCAACCCGGCCACAACCAACGCTGGCCTTGCTAACATGAGGGCTGGCGGTGTGGGAATGGTGACATCAAAAAGGGGGATGGGCCTGCAGCGCCCAGCCGCGACTTTAAGAAGTTCAGGGCTGGCCCCGCTGAACCTCACACGCCCATTCCCTGGCTCAGGCTCGGAGAAAGCCGGAGCGCCCTTGCCAAAGATGCTCACCTGTCATCCGGTTTCCCCCTCTCTATGTCTCTCTCTCTTTCACGCGCACTCTGTCTCTCCATCTCTTCTGTCCCTCGGAAAGCCACAGCTGGGCCAAGCCAGCAAGTTCTTCTTGGGGCTCCTTGCTACTCCTTTTATTTCTTCTTTTTGGAAATCTGGGCTGCTGAGGAACTATTGCCAGCCGCGGCAGAGGCTTCCCTTCGGGTGATCCTCCTCCTCCTCATTCTCCTCTCGCGACCCCCTGGCCAGCTATGGCGGGGCCGGGAGTGTGCACATGCATATGGAGACTCTCAAGCAAGCTTCAAAGTGCAGCAAAGGTGCACATGGGGTGGCTGGTCACTTGCTTAAGGAGGGTCTTAACAGGACGCAACAGGGCGTGGCTTCTCTCCTGCAGTAAGGCTCTGGCTATTGCCTTGCTATGTCGTGGTCTGTCCCCCCCGCAGCTCTTTGGCTGAGCGTGGAGGGTACAAGCTCCAGCCCAAAGCAGCAGGAGGCGAAGGCTGCCTTACATGCAAATGTGGCACGAAGGCAAGTACAGGGCAGCTTTGCTCCTGCACTAAGGCTCCGGCAACCCTCCTCCCCCTCTCGTGACCCCCCTGGTTGGCTGTGGCAGGGTTGGAAGGGAGAGAAACACACACAGAGAGAAAGAGATACAGGGGGGGGGAGAGACATAGACACACAGAGTAATACACAGAATGGGGGAGAGAGGGGAAGAGATACAGAGGGAGAGAGATACAGAGGGGAGGGGGTAAGATAGTGAAAGGGACAGAGACAGATACAGAGAGATACAGAAAGGAGGGGAGAGATAGAGGGGACAATAGGGAGGGGGAGAGACATACAGGGGGAGAGATAGAGGGGAGGGGGAGAAACGGGGTTTGTGGCTGGGTAGGTGTGGCTAGAGGGTCATGTGACTGGGTGGGAGTGACATCGAGTTAGCCACACCCACCCAGGTTTTATGGCTCCCGGTGTTTGTTTTTTCTGTGGGAAACGGGTCCAAATGGCTCTTCGAGCGTTTAAGGTTGCAGACCCCTGGCCTAGATGATTTGGTTTGCAATAGCTTTGTATTTTTACTTGAACTTGAATAGAGGGATGGTATCTGTAATTACCTACGTATCAAATATTGCAAATTATAAGCAATTGAATACTCTCATTAGTATAAAAGATTTGAATTAAAATTCAAGCCTGTTTCCATGAAAGTAGGTAATTAAAATTCAGCTTGAATGTAATGACATAACTTTCTGACTTGCAAACTTGAACATATATTATTTTGTTCTGCCTTTTAATTCTTTTTATCTTCTAATAATAGGAGTGGGAGGAGCTTCTGAAAATGATGATCCTTCCAAAATGGTGATGGTACTTGCTGCTACTAATTTTCCATGGGATATTGATGAAGCATTACGACGTCGCCTGGAAAAAAGAATTTATATTCCTTTGCCATCAGGTATAAACTCTTCCATTAAAAAAAAAACCCAATATAGTTGACACATCCTAAATTTTTAATATCAAATGCATATTTCATCACTGCCATTTCTAAGAGGCAGGAATAATGATTTTGATGATGAATATTTCCAGGTGGAGTTTAGACAAAATATCCTCTTAGTCCTTACCCTTACATTCACATGCAGTCTTAAATGGCAGGTTAAGATCCTGGGATAACAAACTAAGTATATTTGGGTGGTTCTGTTTAAAGATGTTGGTATTTTAATTAAAATTAGGAATTATATAATTGAAACAATTTTAACCATGTTATTCAAGGGTTAAAGGATGTTTTTTCTCTGTTTCATTTTGGTTACTTTTGTTTGTTAAGCCAAAGGCAGAGAGGAACTACTCAGAATAAATCTACAGGAGTTGGAACTTGCTGATGATGTTGACCTTGTCACTATTGCACAGAATATGGAAGGTTATTCTGGAGCTGACATTACCAATGTGTGCAGGTACGTTAAAACTGCACAGCTTTCATTTTATTTAAAATTTATTATTTTATTTAAATTTTATTTTGAAGGAACTAGCTCTAATCTTATACCATGGAAAAGGACTCCCATTACGGTACAAATACTGGTTCTGTAAATCATCTAAAGAAAGCAGTAAAAAAAAAGATAAGATTATTTTTTTAAAAAAAAAGCTTTAATTGATTGATTAAGCCATACTGAAACAGTTCATGCGTAGGTTATACTAAGCCAGTGTTTCTCAACTCTAGCAACTTAAAATGTATAGACTTCAAATCCCAGAATTCCCCAGCCAGCATGATCAAATAATATTATGACTTTGGCCAGATTAGAGTTCCTTTTTCCACTTCAGGCTATTATAGTTTCATTAATATGGATAGATTGGCTTAATCCTGAGTAGTAAAATGATATGCCAGGATCAATAAAGATATTTTGCTGCCTGGCAAGGAAACCTTCTAAGAAAAGCATCCTATCCTTGTGTCAGTGTAAGTTTCTAGCCACTTTTTGAAACTGATCCTAAAGTTTGCTATACTGGCTGGCTTTGGTTCAGTACTCTTCTCATTATTACATACCATGTTATCCAAATATTTCCAATAGTATTACCAAAAGCCAAAGTAACAACTCACAATTCAGTTGATTTGACTGTTAAGTCCTGTCATGGCACTTGTCATCTGGAATGAAGTTCCCTGAAATTTGAGTGGTTCCCACCTTAATGGCATTTCAGAAGGCTTAAGAACCATTTTTTTTTTGTTTTTTTTTAAATCTCCCAGGCTTTGGGCTAGGTGATTGGAAGCCTTTGTCATGTATGTGGTATGTTGTGTTGCCTGGCTCTGCAATTGTTTATTGCTAAGTTTTTATCTGAATTGTGAGTTCATTGTTGTCTTGTTTTTATGCTGTAAGCCACTCTGGACTGGGTAGATTTTAAGTAGAAATAATAAATAAGCAAGCAAGCATTGAAGGTTTAGTTATGGCTAAAGCAGTTTTTTAGTGTTAATTGTTTGGCATTTCTGCATTCTCATTAAAGGCACACTTTTTTTATCAACAGAGATGCTTCACTGATGGCTATGAGAAGGCGTATTGAAGGCTTGACACCAGAAGAAATCAGAAATCTTTCCAGAGATGAAATGCACATGCCAACAACAATGGAAGATTTTGAAATGGCCTTAAAAAAAGTTTCAAAATCAGTCTCTGCTGCGGACATTGAGAAATATGAGAAATGGATTTTTGAATTTGGATCATGTTAAGCCTTTCTATCTTGAGAAATCTGCCTTAAGTATTCAAAGAGTTCCAAAAGTAATGAAAAAGTAGTACTCCTGGGTGCTCAGTGCTATTTTTTAACTTTTTGTAACAACCACATATAATAAAGTTAGTTTTTTAAAGTGCAGCTCATTTTTTTCCCTCTTAGTCCAAGTGTCCAGATGAGAAGAGGTTCTTGCAGCCATACTCGTTCTGTTTCTTGGCACACTAGACTATCACTTGCAACATTTCCACATATAACACATATTTCTATTTTGTTGGTTATATTTTTAAAAATAGTTAAAATATACAGTTCTGTTTTTCAGGAAATTAGTACACATAGCCATCTGTGCAAAAAAATCTTATCTTTACAGTCCTTTATCATGGAAAAAGTTGTCCCTCTTTTTCTATAAAGGTAAATGCTTCACTTTATGTCATATTTAGAGATCACAAAGCAAGTATTTTAAAGCTAATTCACAATTAGAACTTAACACTGATTCAATACATATCTCACATTTAATGTGGTGGAACTGAACAGAAAGGAGAGGGCATTAGATTTAACCCTTAGTGAAACCTAAGTGTTCAATCAGTTAAGAAAAGCATTCTTAAATTCAGTGTAAATAAAGTACTGGCAAAACATAAATTCCATTAAGTTTCCAAGAGATTTGTTAAGAGGAAATGGTACAAGGAGAAGCAGGAATTTTAAATCTCTTTGAGATTACTGTTTTCCATTAATCTTCCAGTAATGAGAACTTGGACAGAAACAATACCACAGTTTGGTAGAGGCACTAACTAGATGAAAAGGGTGCCAGCATGGCTAAAAGGCAGAGGCAAGAAAATGATATAAGACCAGAAGGCACTTTTCAGAAAAATGGCACTTGAAACTTCGTTTCAAATATATACAGCTGCAAAAACAAACATGATCTAAATGACTAACACTGGGAAGTCGTCCTCACAAAGAAAATATACCTTGGAGGTTGGTTTCCCTTTCCTTTATAATGAAAAGAAACGTTTTACCTCAAAACTTAAAACTGAGAATCATTCAGAGAAACAGGAGTAGAGGTTGGAAGTATAAACTAGGAAAAATTACCGCCAGAATGTATATGACTTGAAAAAGAACCAAACAAATGTATGCGAGTCAGTCCATCAATGGGACTTTGACAAAGTTAGAGTGATAGGTTTATTTGAACAGGAATTGCACAAGAGCACAGTAAGTGACAGCTGCTGTTTTCAAACTTAAAGCTGCTTAAGGGGCATCTAGATGTCCCATACAGAAAATAAGACATTTGAAGTAATTACTGTAGTTCAGCGGTCCCCAACCTTTTTGGCACCATGGACCAATTTCAGAGAAAAGAGTTTTTCCATGGACTGGAGTGATGATGATTTTGGTTTTACTCATTTGCCCACCACTCACCTCCAGCTATGCAGCCCAGTTCCTAACAGGCCACAGACTGGTAATGGTCCATGGCCCAGGGGTTGTGAACCCCTGCTGTAGATCTTCCATCTGCCCAACTAATATTCTATTATTTTTTTTAAATGCTTTGGAAGTTTTCAATTTTTCAGAATGTTTTATACTACTCATCTTGCTCGCTTCAAGCCCTGAACTCCCATCTGATAACTTATAGCTTAACCAGTACTTAGCTTAAGTAATCTGTGTCTATTGAGATCACAGCACATTCCTCTGCTGTGGCCCAGCTGTTTGAGTTTTGTTAGAACTTCTACATGTCCCAGCCAAGTTTCTTTAAAAGCTGATCATGTACTTTTCAAACCCACAGCATGATTTCCAGAGTAATCAACAAGAAAGTGGCCATTAAATTACACAGATGTGCCCAAATAATTGCATGCAATGCTCCAGAACCTTATCAGCTATTAAGGGCTGATTGCAGCATTTGTTTCATGTAACCTTTTGTCAATACACTGAGGTCCCTAATGTTCAATAATAGAAATGGTAGGCAACGCATTTAGAAAACTTTTTTTTTTCAAATTAGTTTGAAGCAAGATTCTGCACCATATACAGTAATATTGTCACTATTACATGAATTGCATTTTGGCTTTCTCACCAGGGCAACATATCGGCACACTGAAGGCTGAGGCAGTCTGGCTGATTTGATGACAGATACCAACTATGGGAAACAATTTTCTGTTTTTGGACAAGTTAAATATTTAAATTACTGAAGTTGCTCAAGCTGAGCTCTATCAAAGTTGATGGTTGCCCAAGAATCATTAGTTATGAATATTTTGTCTTGTCAGAACATATGGGTAAGCCACATGGTTAAGCAACAGAGGTTCATATACTGGTTAAAGGCACTGGGCTTGAAAGCATGGATTCTAGTTCTGCCTTAGGTGCAAAACCAGCTGTTGACTGGGCCAATCCCTTTCTCTCAGCCCTAAGAAAAACGCTCTTTTTAAAAAAAATATGGCACCATTATTTCTTATTTCAGTATTAGATACAATCTAATGTATCACTGCCTGGCTGCAGTGCTTCAGCACTGACATCAACTGAGTAGCTTTCACATTTTTTAACTGAGGGATGACAGCCTTTATTTGAAATTCTGTGCTCATCTTTTTTCAATACTGCCACTGGGACTATCAACAATTGGTTGAACTGAAATGTCTTCTATAATAATTTTAAAGCAGTTGGATATAATTGCTTCCACAACTCAGTTATTCAATTCCAAAGCATGCAATAGTGCCATTTGTCTTTCTGATGTGTCTTCCACTGAAATGTACCACTAAGGCAGCATAGTATGATGCAGCAACTGCAATATTCTTGGTGATGTGCAGCTTCTTTGAATTCTCCTACAATGTTATTTCAATATTCTTGATTGCTGATGAAATAAATGCCTGCGTTGGTAACAATCAGCAAAACTGAAAAAAATGTCCTAGGTAAATTTAGTTTTGGAGTGATGAACATCAATGAACTGTGCCTCTCATTTAGCAAACATGCTAACAACTCAAAACACCTTATTTCAGCATTCACCAAACATCAATTAACATAGTGTTCACACACACAGGAAAGGAGACATGAGCTCTACAGTATTTCCTGATCAGCAGCATTTTCAAACACCAATTATGGATTTTGATTAATGAGAAACAAACTGCTTGTAATATAGTCATACCCAAACATTATGGACAGTTGAAGCCACAAGATCCTACTTAATATTTATCTACAACTAGAACATAAGAGTACTTGGCAAATGCAATGGACTGGATCCAGATTTGCTCCCTGTTCAAATTTGAAATAGATGGTCTCAAGTTTATCTCAAGATGCAAATTTGCAATAAGATCTGATGATCTTACAAAGTGGTATATAAAAATGCTCTGGATTTATACAGTACTTTTAGACATTTTGTACTCCTGGATAAAAGACATTTGTAGTGTGTATAGTAACTGTTTAAGAAGCACATTTTTACAAACGTTCATAAATTCAGTAGGAAAGACCCTGAAAGTGCTTACAATATGAAGATTATTTTTGGAAAACCCAAACAAAAATTGCACCAATGTTTACTGTCAGAGCAGTATGAAAACTCTTTTGCTTTTGACTTCCCCCATAAGGCACGCTTAAAGGCCTAAAATAGCTTTTAGTATTATCACAGGTCTATGCTCCTGTTGATGCTACTTAATCTGCTCCATTAGTCTGAGTCAAATTTCCTGGATAAGCCTTGTTTGTCCTGCAGCCAGTATAGTTGGGAAGATACAAGGAAGATATCATTTCAGGAAGCAGGAAATTACTTCACAGAACTTAGATCTTACTGAAGTCCTTATGTAAGGAAACTGCTTTTTTTCTAGTAAAAAATACATTATGATGGTTGAAATGAAAAAAATCCAAAAATTATTCTGGGCATCAGCCTTAACTGCCCTTTAAATATGAATCATTCATAAATTTAATAAAAACAGCAGGCTGAGAACTGCTGTGAAATCAGCAGTTCCTAAACTAGAGTCCTCTAGATATGTCAGAACTGCAATTATTTATGAATACTGGGAGTTGAAGTCCCGAAGTCTAGAGGACAGTACATTCGGAAGGCTGAATTAAGTAATATATTAAGATCCAAGTGCCAAGTTCATTAGGTCAACAAACTCAAATAATTACAGTACTCATGTTTTTAAATACATTTCTCCTCTATATTGTTTATCTTCTCTGGAGTAGTTGGAAGTAAACTTATTGCAGCCACAGGTATGACATTGGCATCAAGTTGAAGGATTCCCCTAGGGAGAAAAAAAATCAGTTAAAATACTAACTTCAGAAATATGATCATATATAAACATTTCAACTTCACAGTTAAAACAACTAAGGAAAAGTGTTTCAGTCTCTAAAACCAGATCATTGGTTTCTGAAAATGGCCTATACATACTGCCAAGATTAAAATGTAATTAAATCTTGTTTCAAAGAATTCTCAGGATGAATGCTATCTAGAAAAAAAATATTTTCATTCACCTGTCTCTTCCAGTATCAGTACTCCCAGAGGACTAACATTTTTATCTAAATGATTTATGAGAACTGGTGCTAGGATTTTCCTTTTCTTCATTTATTTTCTCATCTTTTTTTCTAGTGTGCAATGAGAAATTAGTACCTCCAACAATCTGGTACTTGCCACAAAGTATTTTTAAAGAAAGCAGTCATGACCCACCTATGTATAATAATATATGAGTGGGTGGCATTGTGAATGTGCCTTCCACAGATAGAACTCCTTAGAGGTTTCAAAACCATGAGAGGGCAAAACTAATTGGCCCTGAAGTCTGAGCAAGCAGGAGATACTGATAGCTTTCGGGATGATTTACCATAAATCTTTCAAAGCTTTTCTGAGGCTCCATAACCTGACCTGTCTGACTCTGAGCTAATTGCTAATCTGTGGACGCTGCTGTTCCTCATTTGTTCCAATGTCAATTATGTTGAAATGTGTATGGAAAGGTAGAGATGAGACCTATGGAGCATGGAGAAGGACTCCTCTGGACTATTGCTGTGTATCTGGCTCCTGTTTATAATGATTGGAAGAACAAAATCAATTCTGTCCACTAAAGAGTTTCGTCTTTATCTGATGCTGCTTTGTAGGGCTAAGGAGCGATGGGGAGGAACCAGACAGGAGTACCTTCCCTTCCCTTCCCACTTAGTGGCCATGCTCTAAGCACAGCTCTTGCCGGAGGGGGGAAAGATAAGAGAGAAATCCATTTAGCATCCTCACTTTTGGAATCCTCTGGTGATTATTTTCCATTAATAATTAATATTTATAATTTAATGGATTGATTTTATAAGATCATCAAATCAAGACCTCAAATGGGGTACATTAGTTCTTTAATAGGCTACAATCCTTGTAGATTAGTTTTATCAATTTAACTAGCCTAGCTTGAATAAATAAAGTATATGAAACCTCTATCACCAAAGGAAAATTGTTTTAAGGATTAAAAAAAATAAAAGATGCTTACCTGGCTTCACATGAGGGACAAAACACTTTTAATACTTTTATGATTAAAGTTGCTCCTACAATTCCAACCACAATGACCTCCATAAAATTAAAAAATACAGGTAAAGAATTGAGCCAAAATGTACAAAGCTCCTTTCTCAGATCTTCTACCCACTGGCACATCACCTGCAAAAATAATAACACAGCCACTGACATCCAGTAAGGATACCTGCAAAAGTCCATTTTTCTGTGGTTGTTTTCTTTCTTTCTCTCTCTCTCTCTCTCTCTCTCTCTCTC